>VYYJ01005115.1:0-11753 GCA_021029165.1 Cyphoderus albinus
GACTTTTTTGTTTTTATAAAAGAACAGATCCAAAATCAAAACTCTCTTATTAACGACGTCATAATAATAATAATACAACATTCAAACAATGTTTTGATAAGCATCGGATATGATTTTAGCATTTTGATATGTGATCGGTTCTCGTCATCTTTTGCTCCTCTTTCTTGAATATTACTGATTTCGAAGAATATCAATACGTTTCGTGTGTGTGTGTACCATACTCTGTGAAAGTTAAGTTGAGTTAAGAGGAAGAGGGGTTCCATAAAACGTGAATGATTTTTTCATGTACCTAAAAAAAAAGACAAATGCTTTTACGTGTAACATTTGTTTTTACGGGGAGAAAGAATATAAACACGTGTGCGTGTGTATGTTTTGCGAGATGACGTTGATGAGGGGGAGCGATGGAAGGAAGAGAAATAAAGAAAATCGATAATGCTTTCGCCGGTATATGTGTGTGTTTTTTTTTTTTTTTACAAATTATTATTATTTGCTCATCTGCGAGTAGCTTAACAATGATTTTAACAGTGAGCTTTGAGATGACAAGATCCAAAAATGGCGATTTGCGAATAAAGAAAGAAAGTAATTTCAATATACATCCTGTTTCGTAACGTTTTACATTTTGAGTCAAATGTATATATAGATAAGAATATAAACTATCGAATATATTTATACAGGTGTAAAAAAAATTAATAACAATTAAGATATTATGCATATAATATTGATGCTTTTCTTAACTTATTTTTGACAAGTGAAAGCTAGAGGTTTAAAACCTCTCAATAAGTACTAAAAATGCATTCAAATGTTGTAGTTGTATGAATCAGTAAGACCCATGCCACATTCAACTGATTCAACCCACTTGAGTTCAGAGACGCCCCAGTTGTTAAGTGACATTTAAAACTCCTTTAAACCCTCCAAAACAATAGTAAGGCACTTGGCGACATGACCTTTGACCGTCGGTCGAGGTTAACCTTTAAACGTTCACCATATTTCATGCATGTTTTGTCATTTAGTAAGAATAAAAATATATTATTGAGATTATTGAGAGGTTAGATAATAATAATAATAATAATAATAATATGTATTTATATAAAAAAGTTAATCGTGTTAAAAGAATAAAGTGCATATTATATATATGACAGTCGTTTAAAAATCATATTTTGTAATCAGTTAACATAAATGACCAATGCTGGGTTGCCACCCAAAAATCTTTGGGTATCATCCCGTATTTTTTTTAAAGAAAAGAAAAGATTTGAGAACGCATTTCACTTTAGGAAATATGGGGAAAAACATACACCCAGAACGTCCGGTGATGGTGATGGGGTTCTTTAATAATAATATAAAAAAACAAGACATCCATGATTTTTTTTTGTGATCCAGCTTAACATGATGAAATGAAAATTAAGAGATAGAGAGAAAAAGAGAGAGAGAGAGAGAAGCAATATCGCGTCGCATGCACACGCATTAAATATTTAAGAGCGGAAATTTGGTTAAAAAGACACACATATAATAATATCAGATCAGGATGATGCGTTACACGTTGGTGGCAGTTGCGGTCTTCCGGTGGGGGTATTATTTAGATTTATGGATGATGATGATGATGGGGAAAAGGAAAGAAAAGGAAATAAGAAAAATGCTAGTACCTATATATACTAGCTTTTACCTTCTCACCTTTGTTGATTCTTCTCTTTTTTTTCTCTCTCCATATTTGATCGCGTAGTGGTGATGATGATGATGGTGTTCAGTGTCTGTGTATGAGACGACGACGACGACACATTTTTTCATTAGCGTGTGTATAGTTATACGTTCTTCATCTCCTGTCTCTGTAGTCGTATTTGTTTTCTCCTTCTTGTTCCTTCCTTCCTTCTTTCCTCCCTCTCCTTCTCTCTCTTTCTTTCATAATCATCGTGTGTGTATAACAAAAAAGACACAGCGGACTCACTCAGACCCAAAAAAAGAAACAACCCGACAAACCACCCACAAAATCCCGGTTTAAATTTATTATTAAAATCCGCGACAGAGAGAGAGAGAGAGAAAACGAGGGAACGAGATGTTTCATCTTTACCAATACCGTGATCATGTATGTGTGAGCGAGCGTTCTTCATTTTCATCAGTACCGTGTAACCGGAGAATACCGGGAAGGAATAAGTGCATGATGACGGCGACGACGACGACTTTTCTATAAAGTATTTTCTTCTCCTTCATATCTCTCTCTCTCTCTCTTTATAAAACTTGTTTTTTTTTACAGTGTAAACATACAGAAATGATATCGAAAAAGGAAGAAGAAGAAGGAGAAGAAGAAGAGCTGCACGCGGGTTGGGTCTCTTCGTCGTCATCGTTGTCGTCTTCCTGTTGGCTTTTTTAAAAACCGGGTTATCTTGTTTTGATATCACGATGATAATGAGAGAAAGTTTATGGTTAACCTATAATGTAATGTTGAAAACTGGATGTGATTCCTGATAAGCTAAATATATTAAAATGGCTTTATTATCTGATAGAGTGTGAGAATCGATTCTCCTTTATTGATTTGATCTAGAGATTTACCGATGAAAAATGGTGAGACGAGCCATTAAATCCTTCCTGAGATAATAAAGCCTTATTTTTTAAAGTATTTTAAACGTTAAAAAGTGATGACCGATACTTGTTGGAAATGAACGCCGCTTATGGCAATAGTAAAGAATTGGTGGTGGTCTCCACTTCGGCTACGGTAAAGCTGGGTGCACGAGTTCGAATTCCCGGCACGGACATTAACTTTTATAAAACTTTATTTGCTTGAATGGGTTTGCATAGCCCATTAATGTATTTTAAATGAAATTCAAATCCTTCCAATTTTTAACAATACTGGACGTGGAAGTGGACAGAGATACGTCTTTCGATCAGACGGACGAACATCACTATACGAAAGCATAAAAGCTCTTTAAATTCCATTAGAGCTAACAAATTCTTCATTATCATTATTATAAAAATGTTTTTGTTGGTGATGATGATGATGGTACGTGAAATCAAGATGGACTTTTAAGTGAAAGTGTTTAAATGAAATATACAAACCCGCCTTATAGCTGTGAAATGTTTTTTTTTTCTTGTCTGTTCCACACGTTGCTGATAATGCTTTTTTAAAGTAAATAAAACAAGAGATGAAACAAACACCACCACGATGTTTTTTTTATTATCTGGAAAAAAAATCTTTTTATTTAGTCATTTAACTTATTATTTATATCCACACAAAAAAAGAGGAAGAAAAATTGTATTTTATTATTATTATTATTATTTAGCTTCTTAAAAACACGCGCACACCAGTTTAGTATTTTATTAAACTTATAGTTTATAGTATTCAAATGCGATCATGTTGAAGAATAACAAGAAGGAGAAGAAGAAGAAAAATCTCAAACTTTTATCGTCGTGGTGTTCTTATTACTATTATTATGTTTTAAAAACCCCTTATTATTATTATCATTATTGTTATTATTTTATTTTGTAAATTTTTATACGTATCAAATTTTTATTAAATAATTTTATACAAGAAGAAAAAACACCATTTTATTCCCCCTAAATACACAAGTTGTAATATAAAAGACTTACTTGCTTTATCATAATAAAAATCCCCCGAGAGTAGTTTAACAAATTTAAATCATCATATATTTTAAAACCGGGTTTTGTGTTATATGTACAACATTTTATTATTTTTTCACTCGCGTTATTTAATAAAAAGAAAAAAAACCTGCTCATGGTATATATATTTACAACGGGGGTAAAATGAGAGCGTTTTGTTTTCTCCAGCACTCTACTCTGTATGTAGTAGTAGTAATACAATCGGTTAATTAATACATTTTTAATATTATGGTGACGACAACGACACGCTTACGGGTTTGTGTTCGGAGGAGGAAAAACACCACCAACGTGTTTTTAAAAATTGGTAACAAATATTTTTGTTATTAAATAAATTTGTTTAAAAAAAAAGACGTTTCAAACTGACTTTAAAAAAAAAACATTTATTTACTTATATCCACCGCAGACGGGAGTTTAGAAACCTGACGTGATTTCGATAGAATAAAACAACTTAAAACTATATATAAATTACTAAAAAAATTATTATAATGCAGAGAACACTTGTATTGACTTTTTCTATTCTTTTTGGTATGCAATATTTGATATAAAACAAAAACGTGTGTTCCGATGAGTGTGCTTTAAAAACAAATAGTATTTACTTTCCCCATAATACATTTTAAAAAGAAATTTCCCTTTCACTTATTAACAATCTTTTAAAATCCTTTTTACACCTATATTGCCGTTTAAAAACCCCTCCCCTAGTAGTAGTGCAGTCTTCTTAAATAATAAATAAAAAAAATTAAACGCTATTATAAATAAATTAAACCTACAAATGACGAAATGACATCATCAAAATATTTTTTTAAAAACTCGTGTGTAGCTATTTACAAAATTCTCTTCTTCGTACCATATTTTTTAAAAATATTTTCTTGGGCAGAAAACAAAAACGTGTATACGTGTACGTGTGTAGTAGATATTTACTTTTTTTTGACTTATTGACTAGCAAAAGTGAAATGTGTGTGTGGTAAAATGGTAAAACTTTTATAGTAGTAAACTCATATTATGCGTGTGTGTTTATAGTAAAATGGCGTGCCAGTGGTGGTGGTATAACGTGCCCGGTGTTATTTTTGTACCGAATCACACAAGAAACATTCGGCATTTTACGCGTGCTTAAAAAATAATGCATTTTTTCTTCTTCCTCATTATAATTTTAAATTATTATTAGCTTTGACGACGTGTGTGCAGACTAGTTTGTTTTTTTGTAATAGGTGTGTGTGTCTAAAAATTATTGAAATAAATTAATAAAACATTTTAAAACACGTGGGTGTGTGGGAGAGAGAGAGAGAGAGAGAGAGAATCTCTTTTTCTCTCTACTATTTACAATTAATCTTTAGTTTTTGCGCGTGGGGAAGAAAAGCAATTTTTTGTTTTTCTTTTGTGAAAAATATTTACATAATGAAATGTTCTTTTTTATTTTGCATGATGATGATGATGATGATTATTATTTTTGTTTTTAGATAATCAAAAAAGGCACTTGGGTAAAAATCGTTTTTTTTTAATAAAACGGGGATTGATGAGACGAAGATGCAAAGAAAATCTTATATTTTTTTTTGTACTTCACCGGATTTTTTTAGTGTGATCATCACTGGGGTGGTGGTGGTGGTGCGTCGTCGTTGTCCTCATGCTCGTGCTCGTCATCCTCGTTATTCAGCAGCAGCTCTTCTTTCCACGGATAAAGGTCGGGGTCGGGGTTTGGTTCGGGAGTTGTTGGGGTCGTCGGAGTTCCCACTTCCGGTTTTTGTTGTGTTGGGGTTAGTAGAACTCGAGGTGGTGGTGGAGGAGCGGTTGGTGTTGGTGTTGATGATGATGATAATGCAGCAGCAGTTACTTGGAAAGCCTTCCCCGGGAGTAGTGGAGGTTGCCAGGAGTCTAGCGGTGGTGAGGTGGTGGTGTTGTTGAAGAGGTGGGCTGGAGAGGAGGGGATTCGGGGTGAAACGAGGTGGAGGAGGAGGTGGGGATGAGAGGAGTGAGCCTAGTTGCTGTATCCGGTGATGGTGGTGGGGGTGGAAGTAATGAGGTGGAGGGGGGAAGTGGTGAGGATGATGAGGGAGGTGGTGGTGGACTCCTGGAGGTGGATGATGAAGATGAGGACCGAGTAGTCCGGGTGGAGGGAGTATACACGAGGGATGGTGGGCATGGTGGAGTAATGCGGCATGTGGTGGTGGGTTCAAATGAGGGTGGTGTTTATTAGCATGGTGATGATGATGAAGAATTGAATGAGGTGGTGGTGGCGGGGGCAACGGAATCGGGGGAAAGCTCTTTGTCAATCATTCAAGCTGCTCGAGGAAGTTTGGAGATTTGAAGTATTCGGGGACTGGGTCGTCCAGGCGGGCGATTATCTGCTAGCACAAAAACCAAAAAACATAACAAACATGACATGCGGTACATATATATAAAGAGAGATATATCATAAATATCATGTATATATATCTGATTATAGTATGACAAGTGAGACTAGAGGGCCTTCAAGGCCGTTTCGTCATGGTAGTGAAAGAACAAAAATGAAACAAGTAAATATTGCTAGTATATTTTCCTTGTTAAGAAACGGTTGGCCGTTCATCCGTTCATGCGTCGTTTATCTCATTTTATGTGGATTGATGTCTGATTATATCGATTTATGCCATTATACATATGTATGCTGCATACAGTATGTACTACTATTGCGATTTATGTACTGTATATGAGTTCACAATAATTTGATACTATGCTGCACAGTACTATATTTACGTTATAAAAATCTATCGTATAAGTTATGAAATGGGAGCTTCAAGATAAGCGTTACCTTGTAGATGGCTTTTTTCCAAGACTGTTCAGAGTCTTTTCCAGCCTGGATCGACTTGAAGAACTCAGCGGAGTGTCTGCTCTACCACGAACCGGAAATTCGTGGGCACCTGCTTATACACACACGTACGAGAAAGAAAGAAAAAAATGTAACAGAAAAATTAAAATTCGATTTTAAATTGTTTTTTTTTGTTTGTATAAAGCGGGAAGAAAGTGAAATCGGTCAGAGAAAGAAAGACAAAAAAAAAAAAAACTGAGGTGAAATTTAGGTGAAAGCAATAACAAAATATTCTATCGTTTTCTCTCGTTTTCTCTGCTGCTGCTGCTAGAGACTCACTCACCTCGATGTGGTTATTCCTGTTGTAGTGAAGGTTGAGCACCCTGTACAGCTCGCTGTCTGTCGTCACGATCAGGTCCTCAGAGTTCTTGACGCCTTCACTCAGGGCCTGCCGGGCGTACTTCTCCATCTGGATGTAGTAGAACTCTCTGGAATTACGGCAAAAAAGAAAGATGANNNTTATGCGTATTCTAATCCTTACTAATCGTACGTGATGACGAGAATCTTGACAAACTATTAAAAAAAATTATTCAAAATCTTTTTCTGAATGATGATGTTTGCTGATGAGACGTGACTCATCATTAAAAACGTTTTCATACACACGTCTTTGATGATAATTATTTCATGTACTACTAGTACCTCGTACATCGTCGTATTCTTTCCGGTTCGTTGAAACCATAAAAGATGTAAGGCTCATATGTGAGTGAGTTGCTTTTAATATGCTGACTCTACTACTACCACTGACTGCTGAGATTTCGTAATTAAACGAGAAAAGATGAAAAAGAAAAGGAAAAAAATTAAAAAAGTTGAAGAGTCAGCAGAATAATATCGTGAGTGAGTGAGTGAGAGTACAGGGAGAAATCGAGACACACGGAGTAAGTATAATTATACGATCACGTGTGTGTTTGATTAATGAGTACAGAGAGAAAGAGAAAGAGAAAGAAAGAAGAGAGAGAAGCTCAAATCAAGGTTTTTTTCTCTCTCTCTCTCTCTCTGTACTTTTTACTTTCTACTTTATTACCGTGTTGTATATGTTTTTGTATAAATAATAATTTACAAGATGATGATCACTCTAGTACAGTGAGAGAGAGAGAAAAGTTGATGAAGAAGGAGATTTTCTCTCTCTCTCTCTCTTTTTTTTTGATTAATAACACACGAAGTAGCACAGTCACAGGCTTCTTTTTTATCCTGTTTTCTTGTACATTTTTAATGAGCATGTGTGTGTTTGTGTGCTTGATGATGATAAGTGGGAACGGTGATAAGTACATACAGAGAGAGAGTAAAAAAAAACACTGTGTGTAAGTAAAGTGGAAAGTTTTATGATGGATGGAGGTTTGCTCTCACTCACTCGTTGTTTTATTTTTAAATATTAAAGACGTGCATGAATGTGTGTAGGTACGTGCATGTGTAAGTACTTTTCAAAAAATATGAGATTCTCTCTCTCTTTCTCTGTCTTAACAAACTCTTTACTCATCATCAAAAATTCATTGCATTAGAGAGAGAGAGAGAGAGAGAGAGAAAGAGAAAGGAAGATTCTTGCTGAGAGAGAGCTTCTTTTTACTTTTACTTTTGGACCATTAAAAAAATGTATGTACTAGAGTTATGTATTTAGGTGGTGTGTAATTTGATTTGATGATTAAGTATATTTGTATATATATGCTCTTGAGAGAGAGTTTGTGAGGAGACTTTGGATAAAAATCTCTCTCAAACATGTACATACACGTAACATATACACGCATGAGTGAGTTTTGTTTTTGAGGAGAAGAAGAAGAAACACGTGTGGGTTATTAACATTATGCTCTTAAAATTACACAAAGTAGTACATAGTACAAGCAACAACAAAATTATTGTATAAATAAAGTCCGTTATATGTTATTAGAAGATAGATTCATCGAGGAAAAAAAATATCTCGAGAAGGGGGTAGTTATAGTGAAAGAGTATTTATGTGTACACACACACAAAAACTGTCGTGTAATATTTGATAACTTGCATATACAAAACAGAATATATATATTATAATGCCCGAGGGGTGAATGAAGGAGAAATAAGGAATCAGTATCGTAAAATGCGGCGGCGGCGAACGAGAAAACGTATCTCTCTCTCTGTCTCTGTGTTTCTTTTTACTTTCCTCTTGCTTTCTTCTCCTTATTATTCTCTCTTCTCTGTCTTTATCATCATCATCATCACAAGATTTTATCATGATCGCGAAAAACGTATAGTATATATATGTCCAATTAAAAAAAAATTCGGTGAGTGAGGTTTTTTTAATCTCTTATAAGTGGATGAGTGGTGGGGGGAAATACGGGAGGTTTCTGTTTTTAAATATTTATTTTGAAAACATGTTCATGATATATCATCGATTGGTTATGATGATGAAGATGTTCATGATTATGTGTGTGTGTTTTTATTACTACACACGTTAATGATGATGATGATGATGATGATGATAATTTTTCCATTTTTTTCTTCTTCTCTCTTACCTAAAGTTGGAGAACCACTTGACGAGTTGTGCGGTGTTGTTCTTGTTGAACTTGATGTCGGGGAAGTACATCTTGATGACGGCTGAGGAGGGGTACACGGGTCCAGAAGAACATCAGCTTCGCTTTACGGAGGTGCATCGGGGTGAGCGTTGACGTCGTGTGGCCTATAGTGGAAAGAAAATGAGATTTTTTTTTGTAATAATTAATTTTACATATATTTTTATATGCAGTGATATAATTTAGATTTTACTAGATAGTAAAGTATTAAAGAGAATAAGTTGATGATCAAGTTCATTTTTTTTTGTCTTGCGATGATATTTAAGATGAAGAAGAGAAAAAAAAAATGCATAATAAATAAAAACCATATTTTTAAGATGTTGATGTATAAAAGAAAGGTAAAAATGAGAATTAGAAGAAGAAAAAAAAAACGATATAGTAATTCTCATTTAAACTCCGTAATTATATTTATATGTTTAAATTTTTAAAATTGTTTCTGTAATCTATATATTTTTTTAAGCAAAAGCCCGGTTTATTCTTTTTGACATGAGGTCAAGTGGTCATGCAGTTGGCCACCATTATTTTAAAAGATTTTTTTTTATAGTAAACACCTTAATTAGCAACGCTTAGCGTTGTCTTTGTGTTTCTTGTCTATAATAATTTATAAAAGCACACCTCAGCAGTGTTTTTTTAAATGTTTTTTTTTATAGAGAGAGGGAGAGAAAAAAAAAGGCTAAGAAGACGACTAGTACTTAGACGAAAAACATTTATAACGTACGTCATTCAAAAATGTAATATATAAGGTATATTTTCTGAATTGGATCTATCGACAGATTTTTTTATTTTCCTTCTATTTATTTATTACAAAAACACACACCTGTTGTGTGTATCACCACCACCACCAACCACCTTCATCATTATCATATTTTATAACATATATCTATCGCCTGTCTTCTTCTTCTTCTTCTTCTTCTATTTTTCTGCTTAAAAACACACACCTGTTGTGTGTATCACCACCACCACCAACCACCTTCATCATTATCATATTTTATAACATATATCTATCGCCTGTCTTCTTCTTCTTCTTCTTCTTCTTCTATTTTTCTGCTTCTTCTTCATCATGCACACCTTGTACACTTGTACTCATCATCATCATCATAATAATAATTTTTTATTATTACGTACAGGTGTTTTTTTTCTCTCTCTCTCTCTATCTCTCGCTATAACTTTTTCTTCTTCTTTTTTGTAATTTAATTATGAGATACATGATATCATGGCATCGCTAATCGAACGAACGAACGAACGGTTCATCATCATCATCATAGATGATCGCCTACGGTAGTGTCTATTTCTTCTTCTCTCTATAATAATAATACGATAATAATAATAATAATAAGTACTAACGTTTTCTCTCTGGAAAAAAAGTGTATGCACAAGTGTGTGTGTGTGCAGTGTGTGTAATATATTAAACGTGTTATCGTTATTCGTATTCGTATATTCGTCGTCGTATTCATATTGATTCTTCTTTTTCTGTGAACTTCTTTTTGTGCACTCTTTCTTTTTTCTTTTTTGTCCTAGATATAATTCTCTTTTTTATTTTATTCCTATGTGAGGGTCTGTGAGAGAGTATGAGCTACTATATTTTATCTCTGCATTCGTGTAATAGGTAAGCACAGCAGCAGCAGCAGCAGCAGTGTGACACGATATTATGATGCTTATGCTTCTGCTACTCAGAGATAAGAGAGAAAAAAAAAATCTTTTATTCAGTTCGATCAACTTTTTTGCAGAGGAGCTGTACTACAGAGAATCTCATTAAATAACGGGGGCTTCTTCGAGAGACAGAGAGAGACCAGAAACACTTGTGAATATATCAATATAACAATGAAATGAGAGACTCTGCTCTCGAACAACGGTTCTTACTTTTTTTTATGTCTTTCGAGATTGTGTTGCATCTAATCTGAGTTTTTTTTTCTCTCTCTCTGGTTTTCTCTATGGGAAGAGAGACTCTGTGTGAAAGGGTAATCGAACTTTTGTTTTTTTTCTCTCTTTTTACACGTTTAACTCGCATATCGCCTTAATAAATATACGTGTGTTTGGGAAAGCGTACAGAAATAAATAAATGAAAAATAAGAAGATGTTAAGAGAGAGGTGGATAGAAAACCGCCTTTAAAAAAGCATATGTATGAAAAGTCGAACGATAACGGAAAATTTAAAAATGATTATTTTTTTAAAAACGAAACGACAAAAAAAAAAACTTTTTAAAAACAAAAATGTCCACTCACTCCACTTACAGTACATGGCGCCTCCTCCGGAAGATCCTCCTCCTACTCCCATCTCGTACGAGTTGCTTTCTCCTCCCGAGTCGGATCCGCCTCCCGCTGACCCTGACCTTGCGCTTCCTATCAGCTCGAGGAGGTCGTTGCCGAGCATGATGCTGCCGCCTCCCGTGCTACGGTCACGGAGACCACGGACGCTTGGGTACTCGCGGAGACTCGCGGGGATGTGGTGGCTGTTACTGTGATGGTGGTGGTGGTGGTGATGGTTATGGGAGTCTGGTGCTCCTCCGCTATTATTATTATTATTATTGCCGCTGCCGCCACGGTCACGGACTACGACCGTGTCGCTACCGACTCGCGTTGTTCGCTCCGGGTTATTGTTCTGGTGGAGGTGATCTTGTTGCTGTCTGTCCATGCTCATCTCACGGAGACGCTCGACGTACTCGGAGGGGTTCTGCAGGGCGGGGTGGAGCAAGCTGCTGCCCATTGGCGGGCTGTCCAGGCGGGTGTGAGCTGCCGCTGCTGCTGCGAGAGCTGCGTGGGGGTGGAGGGGGTGGC
>VYYJ01005116.1:0-11751 GCA_021029165.1 Cyphoderus albinus
GTTATTCCAGTTTTGATTTTTGTACCAACGAAGATATCCTATCTGGTCAGAGAAATGATTAAAAGGGGTGTGGCTACTGTGGGCGTTGGATTCCCGGCTACATCACTGCTAGAAGCGAGAACCAGGTTTTGCGTTAGTGCTGCTCACACGAAGGAAATGCTCGACCATGTAAGTAAAAACGAAGCAATAATAAGTGTAAAAGTAAAATGTAAATGTTCGTGGAAAAAAATAATAACAAAAATAAATAATGTTTTCGTTATTATTTTATAGGCGACCGAAGCTTTGTGTGAAATTGACCAGAAAATTTCTATCGCTTACTCCAAGCTTCCCAGACAGCAAACAACAATTTTGTATGACGATTCTTCTGACGATGAGGGTTTTGTGAACAAAGATTAAGAAACCATTTCTTTGTTTTATGTTTTATTTTCTTATTGTTCTGCAACACTTCAAGACATCATAATAAAACTGGTCCTTGTTATAAAATAGTTAGAAACTGTGATTGATTAAAAAGACTCGGTGACGCCTTCATCAAGTTTCAAACCACTCATTGATAAACCCAGGTCAGGAATATGGGCTGCGGTGGTAGCAGGAGAAGAAGTGAGCAAATTTGAATCTCCTCTAGGAATTCCATCGTCCTTAGGTTCGACAATCGCCACATGGTCGGGCAGGGGTTTGCGCGGTCCAATCTTGCCATTGGGGTCCCAGGGCAGCATGATCTTAACTTTGATGCCCAGGACACCTTGTCTAAGGAGAACATGGCGAGTGGCAATGTCCACGTAATGGTTTGTGGGGTCACCGCTGTGTATCATGAGACCATCCACGAACTTCATAGACTTTGCTCTCTGACCCCTGATTTTACCAGAGACGACCACTTCACAGCCCTTGGCTCCGGATTCCATGATGAATCGGAGGACGCCTAAAGATGTCATATTTTGATGTAAAAACACTTTTACCGAAGTTTATAACTTTAATAACCTTTGACCTAATGCTTACCATAACACGCCCTCCTCACAGCGAGACCACCTACGAGCTTGTAGCGAAGACTCTCAGCCTGTGCGATAGCGCACAACCCCCGAACTCCAACTTTCTCCGCGTATAACTCAATTGACCCAGGGGCAAACCCGAAACGCTTGGTCACTACGGAGGTCAACTCCCGAATCCTTCGGCCCTTGTCTCCAAGCACGTTTTGCGTCCTTGTGGCCATGATAATGATCTCAGTGCGACTTGGGGCGACGCGGATTTCCAAACCTGAGTAGCCATCCTCCGCTAGCTCTTGCATGAGAAACTCGTTCAACTCCGCCCTGAACAATCCCTCGCGGACAAACTACAAAACGAAAAAAATTCAAAATTCATGGTGTTATAAATTGTTGAAACAATAAAATCCAAATTTTCACTTTTAGACAAGAAACAGTGTTACGTAAAATGCAAAGTTATTACCTTTCGCTTTTTCGAAACTTGCAATGGCTCGGCCATTTTTATTGTATGAATTATTTTTGGTTAAATAAAATATTCAATCTCAATTCTCAAACTGAAAATAAAAATCAACTGAACTCTAAATAAAAGATTGATAAAGCCGGCCACGTCGTCATTCCACAAGAGGTTTCAGCATTACCATTTACCACCACTGAAGAGCCGAGCAATGTGCCGCATGGTTCTCAAATTCTTACTTGCCTGGCAAAATCATCCCGATTTATCAATGTTTGCCATTGAATACTGTAAATGTTAATAATAAATAAATGCTTTGTGTTTCAGTTTAATCAAGCTTATTATTTAAGTAACTGTCTTCACATATTTGAAGTGAAACTACTTCGACTCCGCTTTGCTTGCTCCATGCTCCATTTCATTCATCCAATATTCTTATACTCAGATACTTTTCTTACTCGTGCAAACTTCTTATCTAGGTTTGAAAGAAAAGTTCACAAGCTCCTAATGTAAATGTATTAAGCTGTGGGCAAGTGACAAAACTAAAGTCTACGTTTTTCATACATTAAAGGCATATCTAGCAAAAAGTGAGATTTTTTAGTGTTGGCATTGTCATAAATATAACATAACATAACTAATATTTACAATACGAGTAGCCGTATCGGTGACAGGATGTGAGCGTGATATGATAAGGATAGATATGATATCAGTCAGCATCACATAACGCAGTCTTTTCATCCTATGTACAAAATGTTTTGCACGACGATCTATAGTGAATATTACAGTTACAAGCTGTACTGTAAACGAAGTTGACGCTAATTTACTTGCATGTAATGTATTTATATAGCATAACTTTGCTTGTTAAAAATTAAAGCAGCTTCGCAAAGTTGTAACAAAAACGTTTATGGTAAAAGTAAAGGAAAATATGGAGCAGTTGACAAACACTTAATACAAACAAAAAATATTTATGTGTATAGTTATGAAATGCAAATTATTACATGTTTTTTTTTATATAACTTTACATGAGCATATTATCGTTGTGAATGAGTTGATTTGTTAGGCACTTTTGTTTTGTTTGTTACATAAAGTAAGATTTTTTGTGATTATGATTATGAATGAGTTAAAGAATGGACTGAATTAGTCCCGTGGTACTCGTGGTAGTCTGGATTTTCCATGTAGTTTCATTACGTATTTCGAATAATGACAAATAAAACAATGAGCTGAACTGTTTCATATTTTGTCTACTGCGCAAATCAACATGATCTTGATAACTTTCATTTCCCCTGTTTGATAGAAATTGCTTACATAAGTCAGATGGCAAATATAATTCCATTATTCCAAACTCATATCAAATGACATTTTTACTGGCACCAGTTAATATTTTTTCTCAATCCTCATGCAGTGACCAGAAATAAAAAAAGAGATTAAAAATATCATGTCTTTTAGCTCTTGGTATGTTTTAATTTTATTATCAAAGTAAAATGCATTCCTTTATTGTTGACTGATGATGAATGATGAAATATTTTTGTCAAAAGTAAGCAGTATTGTTGTAAAGTTAGATGTGCTGCTGACATGAAAGAATTTAATCTTATACTAAATATAATCTCTTTCCCTTTCTCAATATTGTGCAAAAATATTAGTCGGTTATGATTATGATCTGTAATGTGTATTTAATGTACACATTCATGATGCAACACCGAAGGTTGGCTTCCCAGTAATGCTTTGATAACTTGCTACATCTACATTAACATTTCCACGAATTTATCATTATCATTGTATGTAGCTGGAGATGGACCTGGGCATGGTATGGATGAAAATGATCCCTTTCCGTCTTGTCTTCGACATTGTTATTGTTACATGCTTTACAAATTACAATGCATTGCTAATTACGTGAACATTGCACAAATATTATTCTAAGCTATTTAAGCTAGAAGAGATTCGAGCAGAATGTCAATGCCAGGCTGATAAGATTTTTCTGCTACACACTGAAACTGACACGACACATACATAATATGAAGCGTAATCTACCAAAAGACTAATTACTATCGTATTATTCATTACTTTTATCATTTTTGTTTTGTGAATGTGTCCAAATCTCTTCCTTTCCTATGAAAACATTAAAGCGTCAGTAATTAAAAGTGACTGGAAAAACAATTATCTCGTTATTTTAATGAAGGTTTGCTCAGATATATAAAGTACTCGTCAAGAGCAGAGCAAAGTACAAACTCATTCACTTCAGATATCTGCAATTTGTAACCTGTTACCTGTTAGTATCAAAATTGAATGAAAAATAATTTCTAAACAAAGTTTAGTTTAGTGTTCTCCGAAATCAAAATGTATACAGAAAAGATTCGAAGCATCTGCAAAAACCTGATTCTTTCTGAAGAGACCATTATAAAAGTGCGAGATCTCTTGAACCGTGAAATTGAAAAGG
Organism: Cyphoderus albinus; assembly: GCA_021029165.1. NCBI lineage: Eukaryota > Metazoa > Arthropoda > Collembola > Entomobryomorpha > Paronellidae > Cyphoderus > Cyphoderus albinus. Next base: position 3,857 of record VYYJ01005116.1, read on the forward strand.
GTCTCGGTAAAGCTACAAATCCTACTGCAAGAGTGAAATGTTTCCCGACTTATGTTCGAGAACTGCCAAATGGCAAAGAATCTGGCAAATTTTTGGCCCTCGACCTTGGCGGCACAAACTTTCGTGTTCTGCTTATCGAGCTAGACGCGAATGATGCTGGGTGCAAGTGTAAGATTCAGTCGAAAATCTTTGAGGTACCGAAGAAAATTCAGGTAGGACCTGGCCAGGGTCTTTTTGACCACATCGCCAAATGCTTGTCCGTCTTCATGCACGAAGAAGGCATCCAAAATGAGGCAATTCCTCTTGGATTCACCTTTTCATTCCCGTGCCGCCAAGAGGGTCTCACAAAAGGAATCCTCGTCACATGGACAAAGGGGTTCAGTTGCGATAATGTTGAAGGTCAGGATGTCGTCACTCTGCTGAAAGAAGCCATCAAGCGACGAGGGGATATCGACATTGAAGTTATGGCCGTGCTGAATGACACAACCGGAACTTTAATGAGCTGCGCTTACAAAGACCCCGATTGTCGCATCGGGCTTATCATTGGCACCGGAACTAACGCCTGCTATGTCGAAAAATTGAACAAGGTGGAGCTCTGGGATGGTGACACTGATGAACCGCATCAGGTTGTCATCAATTTGGGTAATTTTGGTTTAAAAAATATCATGAAAATAAAACATGTGGCCACAGTAAATTTTTACCTGATATTTTTTGATGTAGAATGGGGTGCATTTGGCGACGACGGATGTCTCGACTTCATCTTCACAGAGTACGATCGTGACGTTGACAGCCACTCGATCAACAAGGGGCGGCAAGTGTTTGAGAAAATGATCAGCGGAATGTACATGGGCGAGTTGGTGGGACTTGTCCTGAGACATCTCTGTAGAGAGGGTCTGATTTTCAACGGAAAAGGCTCAGATTTGTTCAATACGAGGGGGACATTCAAGACCGAGTACATTTCTGACATCGAGGAGGAGAAACTGGGAGACAGGGAAAAGTGCAAAGAGATCCTGGACAAACTGGAAATTTCCGAATATTCTGACGAAGATTGTTTGCATGTGAGGTACGTGTGTGAGCTGGTGTCCAGAAGGGCTGCGGCATTGGTCAGCGCGGGAGTTGCATGTCTTCTGAACAGGATGAAAGAAAAGAGGGCGGTGGTTGCGGTTGACGGATCTGTTTACAGGTACCACCCAGCTTTTCATAATTTGATGAGTGCATGGATAGCTAAGCTTCTCAAACCTGATGCGGGGTCATTTGACCTCATGCTGAGTGAGGATGGTAGTGGAAGGGGTGCCGCCTTGGTCGCAGCAGTGGCAGCGCGAGTTGCATCTGAGAAGGTCTAATTAAGATTGAATTTATTATATGAGTTGATTAATAAAAAGCTTGCTTTTACCTAACAATCTACTAAAAAAAGGTATTCAATTTAATTGTACTCTGTGACCCTAATTTTGATTATAATTTTGAGCTTTCTAATTGTACCAATATGTGTGTAATTAATTAAAAAGCGTCACTAAAACCGGTGACGTCTCTGGTTTTTACAAAGATAAGTTTTCTAATCTCAAACTTTTTATTGTAAATATAAACGGGTTTTATTATTGCATAACATTTTCAATACCGCTCTTATGAATAGCCATGAATTATGAATGTTCACAAGTATGAATTGATGATGCACAAATGATAAGATTGACAGATTGATAAGATTCATTGATTTTAATATCATAGACGTCCAAATCGAAATCACGTTACTTGTCAGAATAACTGTCAAAGGTTGTCGAAAAGTCAAATGTTCCGAGAAGAACAATTAATTAACCCTTTTTATGAATGAGTCATGCCAAAATCCAATAAAGCTCCATTTTAAACAATTAACTGTGCAGCATTACTTAAATTGCAATTTGCAAATGTCCGCTCTGCACGTGAGGAACTTCAGAACTTTTACTCTTATGAAATTATGTAAACGTTAATAGTTTAATCTCGACCAAATCAATCATTATTCTAAGTCAGTGGTGCAAACAAGATGCATCCGGAAATTTATGATTGATTTGATTTGAGAATGGAAAACTACAGGATTTTTGCTGTGCATGATTTACAATCAAGATAATCGGAATCGGAGATGTTTAATATTTTATAATATTATATAACATGTTTACATACGTATGTCATGATGAAATTCGGTGGTAGTAAATACTATAAAATTACCGAAAAGATCTGCAATACCACATCAGAGGTCGAATTGTGTCCATCAATTAATATTTCATTATTTCATAACGATCAATTCCAAACAATTCAAAAGTCATGAATAACAAAATTTCCATCTCAGTTGCTACTTTTGCAACGGCAATTTTCCTCTTGGTCTCTTTCACCCCACTCAACGAATCCTTCAAGATTCACCTGTGCATTTACCGAAACCTGACTGAAATGTCTGAAGGTGGCTGGTTTGCAGATAATACAGGTGTTTACGGGCAAGGTGTTCATTTCGCGACGCCAACTGCCTTCAGTCCCGAGTACGCCCCACTTGATCAGAACGCCAGCTACGGAATTTGGACGGGTACACCAGAAGGCGACAAATTCTCATTCTCTCTGAATCTCGATAACCCAGAATTTTGTGGATTGACTTGGGCGGATGTTGAGATGAAGGTTTACTTCAACCAGGGAATTTTGGAGGTGTTCCCCTGCACGCCCACTGGAAATCAGACAAACTGCTTTGTCGAGCCACCAACTCAAATCGAGTGGGTTTCTGCCAAGTTCAAGATCAACTTGATGCAGCAAGAGGTACATACATTAATAACGTACTACATAAAAAATTTGCAATGATTATATATGTAGGTTAAGTATGCTTAATTTAATTTAACTGTAAATATATTTTTAACAGACTCCTTATGTCAGAGGGATGAACACAATGATTGGTCCGGTACCAACGGTCTTTCTTATCGACGAGATCAAAGTTGTACACGACGGAAAATTTTGTCATCAATGAATTTTGCATAATTTTTAACCTACATTTCTGATTTTTATTTTAATCCCAACAATAAATGCATCTAACCTACGCAGTCGCACATTCTAATTCTTTCATGTTAAGTTTTTTTTACATCTCATCATTTGTTTTCGATTGTAAAGGATGGATGGTTGTTAAGATATATAGTAATAGAATCGGGATTCCAAAAAGGAGATGCAACCGTGATGTAACCTTGATTGCCAACGATGGTAGCCGTGCTTAATGTCTTCAACTGGTCTTCAATGTGAGGATTTCTGATAACCCCACAATATTTCCCTTCGTACGATTCCCATGTCGCGGTTGCAGTGTCATCAATAACAAGAATATTCTGTATTTGTTTGTCCTCGATTTTGAAACATCTCCCAATCATTTTAGTTCTGTATTTTGTCACTAGCCTAGCATAGGAAGATTCGACAGGCTTAGTAGCAGTAGCGAGATCCCTGTGTTTAAAGTGTTTAATTTTTTGTTTGCTTCAATCGTGGCGAAAGTCGATAACATTAAGGAAAAGACGAATTGATTACTAATTACCTTCCATATATTCCGAGTACCAACAGTGTAACAATTCCAATATTAGAGTCATCCTTACGGTTAGTATATTTCTCGATGTGCTCTAGAGCCTGTTCGAATTTATTATTGCATGATCGAAGTGATTTACTAGAAACGAAGGCACGGCTTGAGTTCTGGCAGACCAGTGATATCGTGGATTTTGTCAGTAGTTTTCGTGCAAAAATCAACATTATTCGATCAAAAAAACTTCACGCTTACTTGTACGTATTGAAATATTCCTAGACTTTTATTTGTTTGGCTCGGTGAAAGATAAAACTCTAATTAATTAAACACTGTCAATTATTAGCATTATTTAAACATTCTACAATTTGCATTATGCAGTTTTATTTTAAATTTTATCTCGTTTTGACGCAAATAGATCGTTACGTACATAAAACCATTTAATCGTTCATTCTGTCACTCATCAATAAGGATTCAAGTCATTAAGTAAACCTAAAACAATGGAAATGGTGTTATCTTGTGACTTCACACTTCACAGATTGGTTTTGTTTCAGAGGAAATTGGTTTAGAAGCATTAGCATGATTGACTGACAGTAGTAGCAGTCGACTATGAACATACAGATACATTAAAACAATATCATAATCGTGCATCATCACTGTTAAATTATCTTAATATTCTACTTTAGTAAAAATCTGATATCACACTCGAAATTGCGATTTGAAAACGTTTATTACTTTTATATACTTGTATTATATTTAGTAAGTTGTATATATTTTTCATGTTTAATCAGAAAGCTGGTTTGAATGTTAAAATAAAAAATACACAGTAAACTGTTTTATAATCCATTTCGACCAACTAATGTAAATTTTTAAGTTCAGGTTCTCATGTTTAGGTTAATCTGAATGAAGTTTAATCACCTACTTAAGAAATAAATAAAAACAACAGTTGCAAATATCTACATTTGTACAGCTACATACATATACGAAGTTGGGGTTTAAACAAATGAATATTTAATAATTCTACAGTAAAATATTCAGAAATGTTAAAGTCTTGCTATTCTCACAGAGAAATTTAGTATTAAAATATATTGTAAAGAAGACACAAAAGTAAAACATAGCAAATACTTTAGAGATAGTTATACATAATAATGCTTCGTTATAATAATGTACTTTCTTGGTATGTCTGGGTTTTTTGATAAAGTTTAGGGTTTCGGATGAACTCAAAAGTTATATTCAAAGTAACCGGATGAATCATTTTGTTCCGTTGTGGAAGCGAGGAACCATATCACTTTGTATTACAAAGAGTGGATGGCCCTGCAGTCACTGAGACTTTTTTGTGGGCCATTGTTTCCCGCCCAGAAAAGCACAGCCCAAACTTATTTAGAATGCTTACTTAACAATGTCTTGAATTGTGTGCTCTTATTTTAGCCAATTGCAAAATTTCTGGGTCGATGTATACAAAATTGGCACATGATCCAACTATCTTTCAGCAGCGTGTATGATTAAAATGAATTTATAAATAAATATACAAAATGAGAACTTCCACCAGGACCTTGCTTTCTATAAAAGTTTGAGCTGACTTACTTTAGCTCAGCCCACAAAGGTTATCGAAAAATAAAATGTTCAGAGAAGAATAATTTATTAACCCTTTTTATGATGAATGATTCATGCCGAATTCCAAAACTCCATTTTAATAAACTGTGTAGCGTACTTCAATTGCAATTTGTAAGTAGCCACCCCACATGAAAAACTTCAGAACTTTTGCCGTTATAAATTAAACATTGGTTCTCGACCACTAATTAATTGCAATATATTTTTAACAGACTCCTTATGTCAAAGGGATGAACAAAATGATTGGTCCAGGACCAACGGACTTTCTTACTGACGAGATCAAAGTTGTACACGACGGTAGATTTTGTTATCAATGCGCAATGAATTAATTAATCTATTCATTGCATAATGTTGAATTTTGAATTCTTATTTGTATTTTACTCCCAACAATAAAGTATTACAACTCATCTTTTACCTTAGCAGTCGCATATTCTAATTCTTTCATGTTCAGTTTTCTTTTACAACCCATTTGATTTAGAATTGGAAGGATGGATAGTGTTTTGGATGTATAGAAATGCAAAATGCAATTGGTTTTCGAGGGAGATAAACATTGATGTAAAGTAACCTTTATTGTCTTACAATAATATCAAATATAGTTATGTATCTAGCCGTGTGCATGTTTAGTGTCTGAAACTGGTCTTCGGTCTCATTCAAGTAAAGATTTCCGATAACAACACAATATTTCGTTCACGATTTCCATGTCACGGTTGCAGTGTCATCAATGACAGAAATCTTCTGTATTTGATCGTCGCCGATTTTAAAACATTTCTCAATCATTTTAGTTTAGTATTTTGTGATTTTGTCACTTGCTCGGCATAGGGCGTCTCAGAAGGTACAGTAGCAGTAGCGAGGTTTCTGTTTTTCATGTGTTAAATTTTTGCTTGCTTCAATTGTGGAGAAAGTTGATACATGTACAATGTACATACATTAATTACTATATAGAAGACGATCTGATTATTAATGAGTAATTACAAATTACCATCCATATACATATTCTGAGTCTCATTAGTGCACCTGTTCCATCCAATATTATATTTGTCCTCACTGTGAATATATTTCTCAAGGTCCTACAGAGCCTGTTCGAATTTATCATTGTATGAGCAACGTGATTTACTAGAAACGAAAGCCACTATAGTTTTTGCAGACCAGTGATATATTGGATGTTGTCGGTAGTTTTTGTGCAAACAGCGACATTATTCAAACAAATTATATTTAGATAATATATTTGATTTTATTTTTGCAAGGAAGCACCTAAATCACATTTTAAAAAACAAATGTTTTATTGTGGTTATATTATACGGGTACTTATAGCCTATACGAAATCGAGGTTTTAAATAAATAAATATTTACTAACTCTGCCCTAAAACATTCAGAAATGCTTTAATACCAATTTTCAAGACTGCTCTTACAGAGACATTTAGACAAAAATACATAGATTTATAAAAAGGTAGATTTTGTAAAAAAGCACAAAAATAAAATAAGGCAGATATTTTAGAAAAAGTTATAATAATAATGTAGATTCAATATAATAATTTTTTTTGACATGTTTGTTTCTTTTGACAAAGTTTAGGAAAATTCCATCAATTGTATTATTGATTAAACAAATTCCAGTTTATTCAGATTTTGGGTAGTTCCGTAATTGATCTAGTCTAGAAAGTTCACTTCACTACTGGTGTGCACACTAATAGACAATTTTAAGCTCGAAACTACTGACTGTTCTTATCTCATGTTAAATGTAAAAAATATTTATTGCGTCTTTGCTTTCTCTGCTTACCACTTCAATATATTCGCTCTTCCTCTAATTGGAACATTTTCTAACTAACTTATTGTATTATAACTTAACCACTTTTAAAACATGGAGTCTTCAATAACACCCATGGTCCGTCATTCTTACAGGATCTACAAATTTTATTTCCGGTTCCTCTACCCATTTTACTTTTACGTGGACAAACCCTACGCTCCTGTCCTCCAAGAGATTTATAATGGTGACAAGCCGTTGCGTCTCGTTCCTTTTCATTGTGTGCAGGTGGTTGCATTCTTGGTCGCACTCGTAAATGTTGGCATTGTTCTTGCGACATCCCCCACATTGGATATAGTTCAGGTCAGCATGCTGCTCTGGGTCGCATTTATTGAGGCTACTGCTTCATGTTTGATACTTTTGCTGTGGCCGCACAAACAACATCTCCTCTTTGCTTGGAATTCTGTCATTGCGCTCGAAGACAGGATCATTAAAGGTTACATTAGTTTACGCATATCATTATACAGTATCAATATCGAGGTCAATGTCGAGCATTAATTATTCAGAGTATGTTTTTAGACATGAAGAAAATAATACGGAAGACAGGAAAGAAACCAAATTTTCCAGCCATTGAAAAAAGTGAAATTGCAAGTCGTCACCTGTTGGAACTCTTTATGTGCATAGTTCCTCCAGCAATGCTCTTTATGGGCATTCCAGGGGCTATTTTCTTTACCCTGCTTGACCTTGAGCCAACTTACTATTTACTAGAAAATGTTCTGTCTTGTCCATACAATCGATCAATTTGGGAAATTGTGGGTAGTTTACTGATTCGGTTGTTGTTTGCAGTTGTATTCGTAATAGATTTGGCACGGTTGGCATCCTACTGCGTTTTAAGTCTTATAACAGCAGCTTTGGTTGGACGGTCCATTTTGACTAACGAGGTTTACGCAAGACGTGTAAATTTTTTCACGAGCTCCCACCCATTGGAGGTTGTTTCCCTTCCTAAAATACTCCTAAATCCCAAATCTTAAGTCTCCATGAGCTAAT
>VYYJ01005117.1:0-11749 GCA_021029165.1 Cyphoderus albinus
TTTCTTAAAACAATTCGTCTTATATTTTGACATTGTCAAAGTGAACGACAAAATGCATCACTCAGGTACAGATATGATACATAATTCCGAGAAGGATAATTAAAATGGTTTGTTTCGTTTCTATCATTTTACTTAATATACGACATTACAGAACGTACTTGTAGAATTGTTAGTAAAAAAATAATTCATGTATTCCACTACCTCAAATACCAAAAATAAAGCTACTGAATTTACACTACTAATGGAAAACCTTGAAACTAAATAAAACACAAAGCACAACAATCAATCAAGAAACATAGAAAGTATAAAGTCATACATTTCATAAACTTGGGAAGCCATCACAGGATTGCAACTAACATTAAGAAGAGTGAAATAAAAGCATTTTGTGAAAAACGGAAAACAAAGGCAGAAGTGGGCCCGTCCTGAATAACCTTTACTTTGGAAGTAGATAAAGAATTGTTTGCCGGATTTTCCATGGAAAGTTCTGCTCTCCAATTCCACTCGTCTCTACTTCCAATTGTGCGCATTTGGTCCTATCTCTTTGCTTCTCATCCGCTCGCTCCGCTCCTCTCATCCCTTTTCCCCAGCCTTCCTCTCTGCTTTTGCTCACTGACCCAGATTCCAGCTCTTCTCTTTCCTTTCTCCGCTTTCCTGACTCCCTCCCTTCACTACTTAGCAAACACTTCCATTCACCAAACTTTTGTATGTAATTGTGTATTGCCATTGCACTAACCCTTCCACATTACAAAAAACGTGTCTCGCCTTTTTCGCTCACTTTTGGCTTGACTCACATCAAAGTCTAAATAGGGAACGGATGGATGTTGTAATTGCGCAAATGTATTTCCTAATCGCCAGGCAAAAACAAAGAGACTCAGAAGGTTGCTGTTATACAGTGCCAAAATGAGTTCGCACAATGCATTCAATCTTCAACACGGAAAGCCAACGTAACATTCATAATGAACCACTAATTGTGCAATATCCTCATAAAAATGTGCGTATGTACCTATCTTTCAACAGAGACCTTAATTATTATTACAGGAAAGCAAAGAGCTGCATTTTGTTGTATTTTATAGCTCTCTTAAAATTAAGAAGACGTCATTGGTATTACATAGTAAGAGAAGTGTTACAATGCTGCTTTGCAGTAGTGGGTTTTTACACTCAGCAGTAATACGTTATCTAAAACTAGCACCCTGGTGGTGAGAGACACTAAATCCGTTAGTATTACACAATTTTTGAATACGCAGCAATTTATAAATTATAAATTGTTTTGTTGTGCATTTTAGAAAAGCAAAAAAAAATTTATGCTAGACCTCTTTTCACCATAAAGTAATATTACATGACAAAAGCAGAGTTCCAAACTGCTTCAAATTTCATACTATTGACATTGATGCACAAAAAACAACACGTTTCAAGATAAGATGCCATCACATCACTATCAAATACCAGAACGTTTACGAAAGTGTGTGTTGTGAGGGATGATAAGTTGCAACGACTGCAATATGTAGTATCTTTACATGTCTACGCCGTAAAATATTGTTTTGGATAGCTACCTTTTCGGGCGAATGTGATTATTATCTTGATTTGTAGAATATTTATGACAGTGCAGCCATACAAAGTTATCGACAAGAGGAATCGGATAAGAAGTCTCCTTTCAAAACTTTCTCCCCCAGTATTCTTGAAAATATAGGAGAAGGGCGAAAGCAAGAATCGGAGAGAGATGACAGAGAGATAAAGAAATATTAAGAGAGATATCAATTGTGACCAGTGTAAGGGAGTCCCAAAACCATGAAATAAAATCGAAGAAATAAATATATCAAAGAAAGGGAAAGTATTTCTNTGACCAGTGTAAGGGAGTCCCAAAACCATGAAATAAAATCGAAGAAATAAATATATCAAAGAAAGGGAAAGTATTTCTACTGCTTCCCGTTTCATAACGACTTTGTTTTGAACACAGTCCGAAAAGACGCTTCCTCTTAGTTGGGCTAATTTAGATAGAAATTAAACAAATTAGCGAGCAATTAATTGATAATTATTCTGAAGAAAAAGCTCAAAAAAAAACGTCCGTTTCTCGAATATCATACTAAAGTGCTTTGTAAGTATAAAAAGAAACGAAAATTTTATTTTTTTCGTATTTCTACGCCCGTTTGCATGTTTTTTGATGTTTGAAGAGGAATTTAATAAAATTAGTGTTTGCTTAAAGAAGAAATAATTACTTTTCATTAAAACATTTTACTTTCATTTCTTCGTTAAGAAATAGGGGAGAATGCGACACGTTTGTACGTAAATCTTGAGACAGCAAACGGCAAGCGGTACGAAAACATTCGGCAGTGCCGTCGTTGTCGTCTCTTTTCCCAAACTATAAATTCCAATGGCTACAAGAGTCGCGAGTGCTACTTTTTATCGAGTGGATGCATCCATTTCCTTCTTCGAGTGAAAAAGATAAGACGACACGGAAGTAAAAGTTTTCGGGTCTTGTTGAGTGGAGAAAATGATTGGTCGTGAAGAAAGAGGAAGAGTGAGTGAGTGGATTGGAATAACATGGGTTAAATTAATGAAATGTTTCCGAGATTTTCTTTCCCCGAACCCATTAAAAGGGTGCTCCGTTAAATGGATAGGCATGTATGTATAATGAATGACTTTTACTTCCATTCCTTCCAAAAGCTAAGCGCCAAGAAGACCCTTTTCATTTACTTTTTCCTTTCCCCAAAAAAGATTGAGAAGCACACACACATTGCATTAGCAGTAATGGCCACTATTCTCCACCATCGTCACGAAACTATGATGGGTAAAAACGTTATATGACTTCATAAAAAAGTGTAAAAAAAGAATTACATTTTAGATACTCCGTGCTTGGGTACAGTGCTATTATGAATAATAGGGGACACAACAGACTTGTTTACGACTCAAGTTCATGTGAGCATGAAATGAGCGAGGAGGAAGAAAAGAGGAGATTGTAATGAGCACTTTATTATTGTTATTGTACTACTCAGTCTCTCTTTTTCTCTGCGTAGTCAATCTACTTAGAAATATAATGGCTTTATAGAGAAAATGTGCCATCACCATTCCACATTGTTTCCTTCCTTCCTTCCGTTTCTCATTACTACATTACTCTAATATGAGCGGCACACAACGATAAAACCCACGTGCCTTTCTTTCTAAGTCGTCTTTTCTACACGGCTCTTTTCTCTCAGATTTTCAATGTTTTTCACGTCAATAGAGTTGACACAATACGAATAATAAAGAATGAAACATCAACATCGTCTGAAGAAGGCGGCTCATTGTTTGTGGTAAAAAATTAGTTATGTGCGTATGACGGAGTGTAAGCACTTCATCAAAATAATAATTCCATTCTTTTCCGGTCTCTGCTTTGACATTATTCTTTTAAAAGTGGTTGAGTAAAATGAATGTGGCGATATGATGGTGACTATGATGCAATGGTCCACCACCCTCCGCGAGGTTCAATGTCATTCACGCTGCTCAGATTTCATGTCACAAGAGGAAAGGAACTGTGAGTGTATGTAGGAGAGTGTGAATGTGACCATGATAATCTAAAGGCAATTACTACTGGGCTCGTCACTCGTTCGGTTGGACACGACGTAATCATATGAAGCATGAAGTTAGAAATAAAATTCAACAAGTTTTTTCACATGAACCTTGTAGCAAGCATAATAGGAAAGACAAGGGACATAAAGGCGTACGTGCGTGAGTATTTGTATATCAGAAACGAATAAAAAATTTCTCGAAACCGTGCATTGCCGGCACTGACTGATGGATGGTCGCTTGCCGTTATTGTGGCTGTTTTGGGTAGCGTCGTTTCTGCGTGAGAAATTCCTCCAGTCCAGCGAACCAACAAAAAATAGATTTGAGCAGAGTTAAAATGGGAAACGATACTTGAAAAGCCATGAAAAACCATCAAGATTGCATAAGCCAGTGTAATTTTCCATTGGCAAAGGGTTAGAAATTTTTCAACGTGAGGAAACTCTTTAGGAAAAAGAAGAGCATTCCCTTTTTTGGAACAATACTGCGATAAAAGGGAAGCGAAGCTCCAGATAAGAAATAAAGGATACATAATTTTACGTAATAACAGTAAATGGAGAAGGGTGCCTGCTTTGCTACTCACGGAATTGGATGCGGCGGGTGTGATGCAAAAGCTCTCTTGTTTCTCTTCAGGAGAGAAAAATCTCAACTTGACTGATTCAAGTGTGTTCCCGTCGCAGTGTAACAAGCTGCGACTAAACTCAGAAAACGGCTTGACTTGACTTTTTGGAATTTTTTTCTAGAGTCAAGAGTAAAAAAAATAATAATAAAGAATGTGTAGGAAACGCAGAAAGTAGTTGAGTTGACTAAAGGTCGTTTCGCTTGAAAATTGCTGTAGTTGCACACACTCTTCCTTTCAGGGTGACGTGGTGTGAGTGTGTTGCTGGCATTGAAGGCGGTGGCGGCGGTGGTGTGGTGGGTGACGGAACACTAGAGAAGAGCCTCTCTTTTGATGTATTACTGCTACACTCACTCACACACAACCACTGCATCCTTCTCCAGCAGAGGTATTATTACCGAGTTCAACGCAGTTCACTTGCAATCAGTCAGTGAACAAGACAGGCTCACAAGTCCATATCAACTTTTTTCTACTTTCTTCTTTTACAATTCCCTTTGTACTATCTTAAAGCTGCTCCGGATGAACATGTCTACTTGGCATTGCGATGAGCAACGAGAGTCTGAAAAAAACTTCCCGTTTCTAACACTGGAAGACGAAAATGAAGAAAAGAGGGGGAAAATGGGAAACGGCTCTGAAGCATCATCAGACTCAACATCACGTCCCATCATCCATTCACTCACATCAAAACTCAAGAAAAAATGCAGCGAGGTCCTTTACAGTAATCATAAGTAACAGCCTTTTACTTTGCATCTGAAAATGTATATTTTATGTGTGCAGACCAGACTTTCCCCCTTCTTTCTTACTTAATTCTGAAATGACTCGACTTTGGTTGAGTCATCATCATTGCGATCAAGAATCAAACCATGCAAGGCATAACCACTGTGGCGACAAAAACGAAATGAAATAAGCAACAAGGACAACAACAATAAAACTGGAGTGAAATTGTTATATTATGAAAAGGCAGGATTCACCCTCTTCGCCTCTCCATCCAAGTCATCATCAGCATAATCAATGCCGTAACTAAACCAGAAAAATGTATCGAAATAATCGTCATTTCGTCAATCCTCCGTCTCATCATTCTTAACTTTACCAACGCAATCTCCGTGATGGACAGAAGAGTAATAATTAAGTGGAACCATTTCATTACTATGTAATGCCTCACCATCCACAGAAATAATGAATGATGATGTGTGATGGAAGACCTCAATAAACGATCACGATCTTGATACGGGCAAGTGACAAGTATAAAAATGATAACATTTTTATTTCGTTCGCAACGTTTGAGATAATGAAACGTAAAGCAATAACGACGAATTTAATCCCCCTTTGCTGCTTGTTAGTGGGTTTTGCTTGCAAGTTAAAGCATGGATTTGAAAATAAGCCCATTCAGTTAGTTCATCATGAACTGTTCATGGATTCATTTTTCAAAGCTCCTCAAGTTTGAATTTGCAATTTCACAGTCAATGTCATTGAGTGATTTTGTCTCGTATTTATTTTAACAAATCATTATGTAATTCTTAATCGTTTACAGTTCATACTATCGCCTCCCTATTAGATTTCGGAAGTTTAGTCGCAAGTGAAGAACTGGATGTTTCAAAAGACAGAATCTGGCCCATTCAATTTTAATCACAAACCCTTTAATTGTGGAAGGGCTTAATGGTTTCTTTTAAGCTTACTTAAACGTAGATAATCGTTATTTCAATTTTACCAATTTCAAGTCAGCAGTAAAGGACACGAGACTTTGGTTGGCTACATGGTTCAGAATTTTTAATGTTTTAATAATATTTCAAGGGCAGATAAATATACAAGGCCCACATAAAATCTTTATTGGTTGTTGCGTAATAATGTATGTGCCTCTGTAAGTATTCTGTAATAATTGGAGTGTGTCACATGCTATGAATGTTGTTTTACAAGCCCCTTCTCTTTATTTCAATGTAGGCGTTTAAATATTTTGTTTTTAGAAAGACGTACAAGTAATATGACTGGCGTTTATGGAGTCAATAAAAAAACTTGAAACTGTTTTTATGATATTTCCAGTACAAATCGTTCCTTCTTAGGAATGAAGACCACACTGAATCTAAGTTTGGTTCTCGTCACCAACCCTCTTCAGTTTAAATACAAAAATCTGGGGATGTGACGTGTTGCAACTACTACAATCTTACACTTTCAATGAAAGTTAATTAAGAGAACGTGGTGGGGCCAGCAAACACAAACCAATATTTTAACAAAGTAACCTTTTTAAATTTGGGAGCTTGTTATTGTTTAGTTTTAACAAATCGAAGTGAACTCAAGTTGCTTACGGAAAATATTAGAAACGTGTAGCAAATGTAACAAGGCCTGAAATTTCAGACTCAGCTGAACACTCACCTTAAACTTGTGTATTTATTTAAACCAGCTAAAAATAATCTGTAAAATCTGCAATGATATTTTGCAGGTGTAATTGAAATCTTCAATGTGCTGCTGGTTTTCGCCCTTGAACCATTGTTTATTTGGTTATTTTGGTTATTTTATTCTTTTCAAATGAAAACATGGCAAAAGTATAACAAAAATAAAGTAGTAGAAAAAATGGCATATGTCATAGTCATAATACACAGTGTAGAAGCAGAACTCTACTTTTTACTGCGTTATTTTTTCTGAAGAATACACACGTCGGGTGGCATTGCTAGTGCTTATGTTTTTATTATGAGACTTATTGAGGATTTTCTCCGGGCTTAAGTTTATTTAAGTCTTTGTTTGCCCATCCACTTTTCCAGCAAAAAAAATGTATCTCACCATACTTTTCTTTTTCTTTCCGGCAGAAGAAGAGGGCAAACCTTTTCTTCGCTATTGTATCAAAACAGTGGAAAAGTGGTGCACCACTTCGAACACCGCACCATAGAAAAAATACTCCTGAAGGCATCTTAATATGCCTTATTCAATATATTTGTAAAAAAAGAGAAAACAGGGCCATCGCTGTTACATGGCCCATCTTTTCTATTTTTCTATCTTTTATGATACATATATATTTTCCCAGCGGCAGCAATAATAATAATAATATTGAGATGCAATAAACCGCATTTCATCCTTGCCATGTGTCTTCTTTTCCCTTGTTAGTTGGCAACTTCTACGATGTAGTATCCATCAATAAACATACGCACGCACCGACCCAACCAACCACAACATTATTTGAAAAGCTACCGAGACAAAAAAATACCTCCCCATATTTTCTTTCTTATTCTTTTATCTGTCTGTTATGATTCCTCTTTGTCCTGCTACTTTTTCATAAAGCGACAGCGAAGGAAGGAATATGCTGCTCTTGTTATTCCGGCTGCATGACAGATATATATTATCGGGGAAAACGCACTGCACAGCCACTTGCTGGTCCACATTTTCCCTCCTTTCTGCCCACTCACAGTTTCAAAATGCTCCACTTCTTCATCCACGAAAAAGGTATGTCCGTTCAAGAATAATAATAGAGTGCATTTTTATTTCCAGTTGTATATTTTTTATCTCGCTGCACTTGGAGCAACTACATTACATTTCGATGTACGCGGATGACAAATTGTAAAATATATTTTCACATTCCAGTAACGTTTTATCTAACATTTCTCAGGGTCTTCCTATCTTTCTGTCCCATCACAAATCTTCTACTTTTTTTTGAAATTGTTGATATAACCTTGCCTGAGGCCAACTTTCACATTCTGGGATAACAGAATACAAAAAAGTGAAAGTTGTTTTTTGGTAACCTGCCCATCGGATTTAAAAGGCCGATTTAAAATTCACAAAAATTAAATGACTGGCTTTTTATGAAGTGCAGCAGATGCTCTGTTTCACTCGTGTGTTGCACTTAATTTATTTGTATTATTAACAGAAAAGCAAACAGAAAACATATGTGCGTAAATATAGAAAAGCGGAGAAGAGAGGAAAACGAGGTTGGAGAAAGAGGCTTTATTGGATTTAATTAATTCCTTCCTCCAACACTAGAGATTCTTTAACTCTCCCTCTTAACGAAGAGCGGGCAAAAAGTAAAGTACACAAATTAAGCTTTTTCATGTTATCCTTTATGACAAGTCATAAGTTTATTATACACATATTTTTTCAGGGAAATGAAAAACTTTGACTATATTTTCACTCCAAGTAGCAATGCTTAGATAAAACGGAGGACATTATTTAAGATATAGAATACCTCATCTTTAACTTAAAGAAGATGTTATATTTTGTCATCTGTTATCCTCGGGTCCCAACTTCTTTTTATTAGTTTAGCTGTACGCCACAGAAAAATGGCATGGGTATTTTTAAATTAGCTACACTCAAGTTATTTCACAACATGGGGCGTGTGCCTCTTTTTTAAATTTACATGCAAATTTGTTTCCATTTTTGCATGAGATTCACCCCTTTTCCTACGAATACACAATTTATTGAGTGCGAGCGTCGGGCGTCTACCCTAAAAATAAAAATATGAAAAAAAGTTTTCACGTTTTACCCATATTAGGATATACTATATGGCAGATCGCACGGCAAGAGTCCAGTTTTTCTACTCATTTAGGTAGAACTGGAGGGAAAAGGAAGTCGGGAAGTGCATCCTTTCTTCCTTCAGTGGAATGTGATTTAATGACGACGACATTACGTAAGCTCTCCAAACGCACAAACTTTCTCTTGTGATTTGCTCTTCTATTCCATTTCATTTTTACGTAGTCGGAAGAACAAAAAGTTTCTTTCAAGGATTTCGAGAAGCTAAGCTTGAAGCATTGGATGCACCCACTCCAACAAAGAAATGAATGTTCACATTGTCATTGAAAGAATGAAAGGCTAATGGGACGGAATGATTTTTGGTTGGTGCATTGAGCAGAACAGGCTCAATATCAATATCAGCACCGGCATCCTCCTCATCATCATCATTCAAGTCGAAGGAAGATGGAGAAAAGGAGAAACGATTAATCGTCTCGAGAGAAAATCCTAAGAGACCCCGCTCACTTCAGATTTCTGTAATGATGAGGACGGCTACGAAGAGGAAAAACGACGGTGATGACTGTCGCAGTGATTACTAAGGAGAAGAATGCCATGCACACAGGAGAATAAAAACACGTGGAGTGAATGTGTGCAGGGAAGGAAGAATAAATACAAGAGAATACCAATGTCATGTCAATGACTTTTAAAAGGAACACGATGACATGTCTGTACTAGCAGACCGGTTTTATTGTTTTCTCTTCTGCTAAACTAAGGTCAGCGGATGATTGTCTTGGAGAAGAGTGTGTATCTCTTGATCTCTCTTGGGCAGCGTTAGGCCACTTGCACTATTGCCATTGCAGTGAAAGCCAAAGAAAAAGAGTTGTGGGGGAAGAGGAATTAAAGTGGGAGAACGACACGACAGTTGATCAGCAGTTGAACGCCTCCGTTTTTCCTCTTCCCGGTTTTCGAAAGTTTTGTGCCAAAGAAGAAAAGGAAGCCATAACGTCGGATAAAGAGAAAAGATGCACTCAGTCGATTCGTGTATCTTTCTTTATTACTGAAAAATTTCCTCTCTGTAAACTCACTATGCACCGGATTTGCTTGCTCTTTTTCTTCAACAGTAACACATAAAAATAGTTTTTCACTGCGGAGACTCTGTTTTCTCTCCTATTTCGCCTATAAATGTACTCAATTCATCTGTGTATTTTGCCTTTTAATCCTAAATTGGTATTCCGAACTTGTAGTTTTCCTTCGAGTACATTCACACCAAGAATATCTCGCGCAAGGAGTGGGTGCACAAAATCAATATCTTCTAATAGCAAAAGGGGTTATTTTCTCGTCGTTTCTCTTCTATTACAAACGAGGAGAGAGCGAGGAAAGGAAAACAAAACAAAAAGGAGATTGTTACGGGACTCACAGGAAGATGCTAATTTGGGCTGCTCTAGATTGGAGGCTAAATGGAAACAAAAGGATGAAAGGAGAATAATTCGCAGCGTTAGAACGAGGGAAAAAGATGGGAAAAGAAAAACAGCGGATTATTCAACGGATCAGAATTCTTTTTACTTTCTGATTTTTCTGCCAAGGATAATAAAGTGGCTCACCCTAATAATAAAAATAATAATTATGATAATGGTTTACATGCTTGATTTCCAAGAAGGGAAACGTTGACTATTTCTTGGTAAAAATGCCAGAGCAATTTATTGCATTGGGTATCCACCTTGACATGTAATGAAATGGACAGCAAGCAGGGACGAAGACGCCTCCGCTCATTTTGTTACGGTCAAGTGAGCACAAGTACGCACTTGAATAAAGAAGGAATTTGAAATTCATTGGAATGGAAAAAAAGGAGGGTTGAAAACAGAAGTTTTCTCGTATTTGTAGGAAATTCAATGCACACTGTAATCTTCTTGATGATATTACTCACCAGTGCTTATGGAAAATTCTTAGCTTGGAGCAAAACTTTCGTTGGATTGACTTGACCAAGAATGATTTTATTTTCTGGAATGAAATACTGTATTTTGTTTTATCGTAGCAGAACGAGAGGCAGAAAAAAAGATGGGCACATTATGCAATTTTATGAAGATCCCTCTGCATCAAGACCGTAGCATCTTCTAAAATTTGAAGTAATATTATGCAGCTTGCACTTTTGAAATAACGATAAACGGGGATAGTTATTTTGAGCTTTCTAGTTTTTTATACCTGCTTCTCTATGTAGCTATGTAGCAATGCCTTAAACTGAAATAAAATCCGCTTTGTTTACTGGTTAGTAATAGCGCTGAACCAGACTTTTCGTGCTGCACTGCATGCATCATCCAGAAAACAACACACAAGGGAAATGTAATTGTTTAAAACTCACGAGCTCATGTTCACCCATAAACTTGGTGGAACTGTACCCAGTACCCAGCACAACGATCCTGTTTCTCCTGCTCAAGTTCAGATTACATCGCCGTCAACAACGGACCAACTAGAAACGGAGAATGATAATAATAATGATTGTGGGACCAAAGCCTCCTCTCTCTCGCCCTGCTTTTTCACTCTTCTTCACTCGTGCTAACCTCAACACAACAGGAGCCAGTTCCACGATGATGTTGCCTCATTAAAAATTTGCGTTGATTCCTGCTTTGCGCTGCTCGTTGTAGACTGGAGAAAGTGAGAAAATTACATGCTTACAAACGATACAGAGTAATAACAATAATTGTGTTCATTACTGTGCGATTAAAAGAGGCTGTCTGGCTGCTTTGTTTATGAAGTGCTCTTGACAGAAGAGTGCAACATTTGATTGGATGCGTATTTGCGTACACTGTGTTGCTGGTGCAGAACGTTAAATATCGGAGAAAATGTTACGATAATGACGATAATGTAATAATGAGAACGACGATGATGCAATTGAATAAAAGACTTTCGCCCTCCACTAGCAAAGTACACTTGTCTGAAGTTCAGAGGTAGACAGAGGAAGCTAAACCACAAACAATAATTTTCTTCAGCCCTTTTAGAACTGAAGTGTGGTTGATTTCGAAACTTTTATTTTTGGAAATTTAGGTTGCGACACTATTGTGCAATACGAAATACCTACTAATGAAATGAATGCATTCACACTGAATGCAGTTCAAAGGACGGTGATCTGATGATGAAACGTGCCTTAAAGTAGTTTTCTTGAAAATGATG
>VYYJ01005118.1:0-11746 GCA_021029165.1 Cyphoderus albinus
GCGAAAATTGACTCACGAAGGTCTCCCCTTTTCAATATTTCAAATTTTGTTCTTGTAATTATTTACGAAGGTTAACAATTTGCCATGCAATTTGCCAGTTCTTAAAACATTTCAGGTCTTGTACATATTAGGGATGCTGTAGGTTTTTAGACCCGAACCGTTCGGAATTGACCCAAACAGACCGAAAAAATTTCAAGGCTTTTTAGCGTAGATTTTTATTATAAGCACCGATTTGGGGTTCTAAAATGTGCTTGAAGTCGAAGATCCAAAACACCGTTAACCTATACTTGTTTCAATTGGGCATTTCAATTTGTCCCGAAACGAACAAAATGCAATTCGAACCCTTTGTGTACCATACAATAAGTAAATCGATATGTGGTAACGGTTCATGAAACAGGTTTATCTGTTGGACTATAATAGCAGTAAGGTGATTTTGTATTTTGTGATAAACCGTAATCAATAGGAATCTATTCTGGATTCAGTAATTTGTGTTTTTATGAAAATATTTGCAGTTCAGCAGTTAAGAGTTATCTAACATTTCACAGAAAAGTTTAAAGCAGTGATTGTATCTCTTGCCGGGAATTCACCTTTCACAGCAACAATACGAAAAGAATGTTTTACGCTTAAGTATACGATACTAACTGTAAGATTTTTAGCAGTAAGTTACAATTTTGCTAATTAATGCACCATATATATATATATAGTTTTTATTTCTTGACCCCCCTTCGCTGAAATTGGTTGTGGCGCCTCTGGCCAAACCCATTGATAAATTTAAGTTGCTCCATAACCCAATTCCTCGTGACATATGTACATATAAATAAGGATTGAATTTTTAGTAAAGTTTGATAGTTAAAGTGAAACTGAATGTTATCTACAAAAATTATGAATAACAACATTTTGATACTGACAACTTTTTAAATACAAATTCCATATGTAGCCATGTCATGTCAAGTCTTCTGATAATGTGACCAAGCACTGTACAATAAATTCCAACACGAAACGTGCCTGATTTTAAAAAAGTATTTTGCTCCACTGTATCGACATGACCCGGAAGGTTATCGCATCCCATGCTTTCGAAAATGTATCTGAATGAATTGGTTAAAATTGTTTTTATCGAGTTGTAAAAATAACCGCAAATGGTAAGAAAAATCAATGAGCTTATTTATATAAGGTTATACAATTTATTATTTTGTATAATAAAATTATCATGTATAATGTTTTTTTGTACTTGTCTGTTATTCTGACATTTTGACTGGCTTGACACAACTTTCACCTGAAGCTTTGATAATATTGAAAACTGTTTTTCCATGCTTCCTCGCTCAAGTTACATACATAGATGAGTTACTTACCGAGAGTGATATATTAAATAAGCTTTTGTATAAGAATTATGTTAATCCCTATATAATTTTGTGCCTTATGTAAGGTAACTCCGTTATCAATTTACCCAATGCCCGCATTAACCAAGCATTACAATTACTCCAGGTATCCTAGAGAAATATCAATTATAATGTAACGGTTAGGTAATGCATTGTTATGAAAGGTAGCGTAACGGTATATAAAATTAATATATTTTTTCAGTTTACTCAATGACTCCATGATAGCTTAGGTAAGCCAATGAATTCATAAGAGATCAGGTATGAAAACCAAACAGGTAATCAGGTACTAAAAGGACTTACATTAAGAATAAGCCTCTTTCCTCTTTATTCATCAGAAATGATTTCTGTTACGTACGTCACGTTGCTCAGTTTTCGTAAGAGAGAAAATTGAAGTTGAAGTTGACCCTATAAAAGAATACTAAAATTCTTAGTATCTAAGAGGAAGAGAGAAGTGAGAAAGTTTTTAATGCCCTCATTTGCCCTTCTTATGTCGTGCTAAATTTCCTAGTCATCATCGCAAGGAAAATGGTTGACAAGATGAAGATTTAATTGAATCAGTAAGGTTACTGAGTACGAATGGAAACAAAAAACTTTTTTTCATGATTACAGATTGATATATAATACAGAATATTTATTTATACCCAAAAGTTAGATATTTACCTAGTTAATGAGAAAATAATCATAGGATATCCGTTCTGTAGTAGTTTCAGGGTAGAAAATACTTCATCAATTTGTATATGCAAATCCGGCTTACTTAGCCTTGCCAAAACTCTCATAATCGAGTTTCGTAACAAAATCACATCACATAAGTAATTATTTATTGATGTGTTCCTGAGTCACGCTGAAATCTCGTGTAAATATGACTAACTTTTCTCAACTCAACTCAAACATCCAAAACAAAACTATTATATGTATCTATTCCACTTCCACTACTCGAAGCTCATCTTTTTTCCATTTCTATTTCCAACTATTTTACTCACATAACATTGCTCAGAGCACCATTCATTAATGAACACAGCTCAAAATATGTAATCAGTCATCGTATCCATCATCATCATAATCATCAACCATTCTGGTGCCAAAAGCTCAAGCAAATGATGAAAGTAAAATGCGATTTGTTTTTTAATTGTTTTCAGATATCAATGACAATTTGACGTGCCTTTCTGGAGTTAAGTGAATTATAGAATGGCACATTATCTTGGTTAGTGTTCAGGTTGACTTTGACTTATCCAAGAGTTTTGTTAGCAAAGAGCAAAGAAAACACGTTTTCTAATTTAGAAGGTAATTGTGTAGTGTAACTTAACCTTTAATTCATCATTACGCTACATTACTCACTTACACAATGTTATATACACTTGATTTAACAATGTAGCGTAACAAGCCATAATTTTGTTTGCCCGAAGCTTACCTAAAACTAACATGATCCCTGCTGAATGGCTGTTGCATATTTACTTGAGGCACGCTTTCACTGTCACGTAGTTTATTCACGTAGTAGTGTGCTATTGTACAACTTTGGTTGTATAAAATTTATTTAAAACTGTTACGCTACACTGACTCCAATGTTGTTCTTGTTTACCTAACCCACTTATTCAATGTGAGCAACATAATAACATGAGGAAAATGAATTACCAGAGCAAACTTATGCATCCTGGTATATATAATACAAAACAATGCCATTTCTATCAATATGATTCTTCTTTCCATGGAAGAGGTTTTGTTCCGTAAACCGTTATAAATAATGCTTATGTTATGTTACATTATGCTGCGCTGTTACATGGCAAACCAGGTAAATATTGGGTTTCAACCCAAACACAATTTGAGGGAAGGCTCATGCAAAAAATATTGCTCGCTGAGATAAACCGAGGAAGAAAAAAATTTGAAATTTTAAAACGATGTAACAAACAATACCCTTTAATACAAATAAACCGAAGGTTTATAAAATGTGTGGGAAGTTTGCAACCCACTTTGAAGCGAGGCGATGAAACTTGAACCGAAACAATTTGACCGCTGGGAATGTTGAATTGAATGCGTAGGATACATCTTTTGAGATAACAACTAGAAACGGCATTCCGTGATATAAATGTATTTACTATGTATGGAGGAGGTTTTGTAATGTCATGTAATCTGATCATAGAATTTGATTATATTATGGCTGCTTTATGTAAGTGAAGTAAACGTTCTCTTTGAAAAAAGGTGTTCTGTTGTTATTCTGAGGGGGCATTTTGTTACGCCTATTTTGTCGATTGTGCAATATTTTTATTTTCCCTTTGCCATCCTATTTATTCATTGTCTCTTACCGATATCTTATGCTATTGTTGAATCTCTTTAATTGTTAGTACAACGTTACATATTATTATGGACTAAAATGCGGTTTCCTTTGGTTTGGTTTCTGCCACCGCTTTGGTTGTTTAGTTACTTACAAAACCGTTATTATAAGATAAATCATCGCAATGAAAAGTAAGCAGAGTATTATCATAGCTAGAGGTAGAGCTGGAGCGAGAAAATGGAAAATAGAGTGACATTTAAAATTTAACTCATCTAATTGCCAGTTACAGTTACAGTGTAAGGTAAATGTCTAAAGTGCTCCACGTGCCGTCGGTTGTATAAGAAAGGACAAGCATAAAGGTGAAACCCTTAATGAAGATTAACAGTTATGCTATGAACTAGCTTTGTACAGTATAGGTTCATAGTTTATTTAAGAGAAAATTGATTAAATGAGACTATCGTTACTGCCATTGCTATTGAAGGAAGTGGATAAAACGATTAAATTGGTCTTGTTTTAGATACACTGTTCGTTGTTGTTGTTGCTGTCTCGTTTTTGTGCTGTGCTGTGCAGCATAGTTAATAATACACAACTTTTCTTCTATCATTTATTGGCATTTCCAATCGCTATTGTCTGGAAAACAACAAAACGAAATAAATCGAACTATTCTTTGTTTTGCAAAATCAGACAGCGATGTCAAATATTATTTTTAGTTCGACGGCGTACACCGTACACTCTATATCTACATTATCTTTGCTTTGCCTTCAACTTTCTACATAACTTTGTTGAAATTCGATTAATTGATTTTTTGAAGTGTATCCATCCATGGCTCTACAGAGAGGGCTAAATTTTACACGAAATAAAAACGAAATGGCACTATATAACTTGAAGCCAGGCCGTGAGCAAGCTTTGAATTAATTAGGTAAATTCGAGAACTGAAATAGTTCATAATTGACATTTTTGGAAAGTCTCTGCTTTAACATACCCTTAAGTCACGTAATGTTAAATGCAAGATATTATCTAAGGACCTTATGAACGACGATGACTTGATTGATTATGAAAGCAGTTTCAAGGCGAAATTCTAAAAGGAATAAAATGAAGTCGAAAAAGCAGCCTTTGGCTTTAATTTTGTCCGGATGAATTAAAGAATCCAATTACTTCCTGGGGGAATACCGAAAAGTAAAACCACTACCACAAAAGTTATTTGAAGTGAAGTTGGATTGAGTTTGGATTGGATAGCAGATTGATGAAGTATTCCGATTAGAATTTAGAAGGTAGTATTTAGAAGAAAAGTATAAAAACTTCTTAACCGAAAATCATGTGCTCTTGCATGATGGCGATGATGATGCAAGCTTCATCATCATGATCAAAAAAGTAATTAAACTCAAAGAGATTCTCAAATCCGCAGAGTATAAATAAATCGCATTTCTTGAAGAAAACTTAAAAGCTTTTCATTATGATTATGAAATGTGGGTTTTGGGTTTCCCTCTGGGGTTATCGGGTAAAAGAGGAAATTACGGAATATTATGAGATACTTGGAATTTAGGTAATAAATGCCTTCACAGAAAAACATTTATTTTTAATTGCATAGAAAGACTGAAGTGAAATCCACAAACTCCGCATTTCATCAGTGGTGAAAAGCAAAAGTTTACAATGTAATAGGTAAATGGATCCGGCTTACGTTGTATTTAGTTTGATTTATAATGGCGAATTCAAAATTAAAGTTTGCTTTTCCAGCTTACATAAGGAATAAATTTGGTCAGGTTACATAATCAGAGAAAATGGCATTGGGTTTTAGAAAAAAAAGCTTTTAAAAGCAAAGTAAAAATGAAAAAGATGAAAGCCGGAATTCTCCGGAAAATTAAAAAGGGATAGAGAGGTATGAATACATGTATGTACTTGAGACGTAACATTTCAAAAAATCCAAAGAATTTTGAAGTTTGAGTATCTCGTCTTATCTTGACAAATATTTTTTCTGCTATATAGTATTACATGACACTTCAGTATATAAAATGTTACGTAAGGTCACTCTGTTGTATCTTGAACAACGGAGCCTTTTGTCATTGTCACTTTCCAGTTGCACGGTTTCATTTCCCATTTCTATCTAATGATGGTTGGTGTCCGGTAATGATTATCTAACGCGGCAAAATACTAACCGGATCTAACCGGAACTTTAGCAGGAGAAAAAGGAATGTTGGAAGAATTATAGTACTATACTATATTATATAGTGGTTACGTAGAGGGCGGGCAGCATGTCGTAACTACCTCGGAAACCTGGCTATTATTAGTTTTCTCCGAGTCCAATGTTGGGGACTGTGACAGGACAGGACAAACGAGATAGATATTATGTACATATGTACATACATAAAATAGTTGGAGGGAACGCAGAAATACAAACTCTTAAAACGTCAACTTACTTCAATAGGTTTGTCTCTTTCTTTTGAAATTGGAATCAAAATTGAATTCAGTCAAGTGGAGGCAAGCATTTTATTGTTGTTAGGTATTATGTAGCTCTATGTTATAAATCTTACATTTCAATTTTAGGAAAAACTCACTAAGCTGCTTATAGTATTTAATATTACATATTAATACCGAAGGCGGAATTCATATGATTTACATATTTATGATGTGATATTTATGGTCAACGATTTCCTTTTCAAATGATGTCGTAACGTTATGCTATATTGTTATAAAGTGCCATTTTGTACAATACAATACAAATGTACTTATGTATATATTCTGGGAGAAAAGGAGTTAATTCCATTATGACAGTTCATTATCATTTAAGTTGTGCCTTAGACTGGAAACGAGAATATTGCCAGCTTTGCATTGCAATAAACGCGTTTATTCCTCTTCCTCCTCCGCTCCGCTTTCCATTACAAATTCCACCCACACCTTTAACTTTTCGCTATTGTATCTATCGAAATAATACAGACATAAAATAGCCAAAGTGGGAGATTGATTTGATGTATGTATATAATACGTCGTATAAATGTGAACAGTAAAATGGGACGTTAAGAGGAAGAGATTATTTATTGTACGTTGGAAAATACCTTCCACTTATGTATTTAGTAGCATTACAAAACACTTCCGTCTTACTTAAGTATTTATAAAGTATGATGTTATATAAAGCAGATTTAAGTTTTAGGAAGAAAAAAAGGCACTCGAGGTCGACTTGGATTGCACATAAAATATTTAGTAGACAACTGCCATTTAATTCATTCTTGAATGAATTTGAATCTCCTCATCTCCTGACATGAATGACATGACCTGATAAAGATCCTGTTGCTTTACAAATATTGCAAAAATATGTTGTATAAGTTGTATATGGAAATCAACGTAACCTGCAAAAAATGATTATTTTATGTGTGCTAAATACATACGTTATGAAACTTGATAAGGATGTGGGTGGATTGCATTAAATGTCACATAATAATATGCATAATTCAGGAAACTTCAAGTTACGATATGAAATGTCTGAATAAAGATGAAAACAGTTTTTGAGAAAATACTTGACTCAAAGATAAATAAGCACAAGCAAAGAGAGCAAAGGACGCGACCACATGCAGGCAGCAAGGCCGGAACGAGATCTTACGAAGAGATTGAATTTTCCAATTTGATTTTCTATTTAGCTTAGCTTGCAACTTTCACAAATGTCACAAAGATTTAAATAGACGATGAAAAGGTTATCGACAGCAGAGAAACATTCTATTTGATAACATTGTAATAAAATAAATGGCACGACGTGTCATGACATGACTCATTTTCCTCAAAAAAGATTAACCAAATTTTAATGCCTTTCAAGCTGATTGGATATTTTGGATGACATGATTTTAAATACGGGGTTCAATTTATGGTAATCTGATTGATGCGAAAATTGCGACACTACAGGTGTTATGTTTGCTACAGGTTTGACGCACAGTGTTGCAAAACAATATTCAAATGAAATATTTTAAAGGTCAGGGTTTGCTTGATTGACGTACATACACCAAATTTTAAGTCATAGAAGTAAACAGATTTTAAGCCGCACGAAAAGAAAAAAGTTATTAAAGTATTACCGGGTATGAGGTGGAGTGGATTATTGCCAAACTTCCTAGGATTTTCGTGATGTGATGATAAATAGATGATGACGACGTTTGTTTGATGATAATTCTTTAATGTGGTTACGTACTATTTCGTTATATACGTGTGTAAACACAATGGACGTTGTGATGTCAATGCAGAGTTGCGAGTGGAAAACTTCCTGTCATTAAACCGCTCAACTTTGTTTGTTTTCTAGACTAAAGTTGTATTGTCTAGGGAGAATGAATAGCGCAAAGTTGCGTTTCACGCGAGCGAACGTGAGAGCAAAAACCAGAACTTTTCTTTGTTCAGTCCAGTTACAACCGGTTTAGTCGGTAACAAACAAAATAACAAAATAGGAATAGTTTGGAATTATTTTTGTTTTTTAAATTTGCACTTTCGTCCGCCTTAGACAAACTTTCCCAAGAGACTTTAGGCAATTAATAAAATGGTAATTTTCCACTGTTGTTTCTTCCTTTCTTATTAAAAATGTTTTTCTCCCGGTTAAAGTCCTTAATTTCACTTCACAGTTCAAAATACTTTTAATGTTGTATTATATAGTAATACATATAAAGTTTATATAAGGTATTAGCACTTTAACCTGACACACCTTTCACAAATCCTCAGTCTAATTATCTAATTATTTCTTTGGAAATTATTTTGCACATTACAATTTTAGGTGTGGTCAATTCAGTCAGGTAATTACTATGTAACTCAAATAATCACTTTTTAATCTCAACGAAGATTGATGCACTTTGCCTCTCCGGGTGAAATAAATAAGATGTTATATAAATAAAATTAAGCTTTAACGTAATTATTTGTAGAGCTAATTGGAAATGAAGTATTGAGCACAATTAAAATTTAATAGGACTAATTATTATTACAAATGAAACTAAAACCCCCGGAAACTTTTTTCGATAGTCGCTTATGCTTTATTTTTTCTAGCTCACGTTTCTGCCTTTCCAGGAACAACATTCTGTAAAATGAAAGTTTTTTAATTAAATTTTAAACAAATTGCAAATTAATTTTGACTGGGATGGGTAATTCTAATTCAACATGGCGACCTATTCGTACTCGGTGAACTCAGAGTGAGGTGAGAGTTAAAGTTGAAGTTGAAACGGGACAGAGATGAGATGAATAAAAATACTTGAAACTTTATGAATAGGTAGATAAATGTTCATAATCGCGTACATTGTAACTCTATTTAATTATTAATTATCACTATCGCTTTACTCTTGTTTTCGTCTTCTCTTCATTGCTCGTCAATGACGAACTGAACAAAAATGACTAAAAAACTCAGCTCGTTAATTCCTTATCATCACTCTGTTTTTCATTCAACGCATCAAACCAAACCCAACTCTAACACTGTTAAACTTGTGTTAACTTTCAACTGAAAAAAAAAATAATTTCGAACTTTGTACTCGCTTTTCCCTATACGCCCATACATAATAATATCATTGTATTTGGTTTGGTTGGGTAAAAATTGAAGCTGCGTATGTAATCTACTGCTCATTTGTGATTTTATTATCGCTGCCTCCAGCCAATTTTAATCTCATACTGTAAATGAAATTGTAAAGTAAAATTTTTGATTATGTGAGCACAGTGACAGTAACAGGCGATAAAAAAATAAGTCCTGACATAGATCAAATACTACATAGCAATTATATTACATTACATAAATATTTTTTCTCAAAGCTCGTTGTGATTGACAGGATAAAAATTGGTGAAAAATTGAACGAATTTTTGCAGAGAATTATGAATATTTTTTAAAGTGGAAAAAATGTTTCCTTACATCAAAGAAAAAAACTTATTAAATATTTATATGAAAGCTTTTTCGTTTTGAAATGAGATTTTCTTATTCATGTTGCTTCATTACACAACAAAATTTCTCTGTAGGAGATCTCGCGTCATGTTCTAATTCAATTTCAATGTCGCATTTTTGGGTTTTACTTGAAAATGATGAATATGCCAATAGTCTTCGGAGGGAATTAAATTTACAACATAATAAGCTGCGTTATATAAACACCCATAAATAAATAAAGGGAACTCGCCTAAAATTGCAATCCTCATGTCTGAGGGTTATATATGAACTTGAGTTCCACATATCGTAAACTCGAAACCAGACATTTATATAATTTTAGTACCTAAAATTTATGAGCGGTTTATATAATGCGTCCGTGTCTATAACTTGACTGGCATGAAACAAAAGTGTTGTAAAGACAGTTTAAAGTTTTGTTTTTGATGGATGGGTTTGAGTTTGAGTGGTTGCGTGTTTGGCTGTATGTACATTATCTACTTTATAGTCAGATGGAATGGAAATGGAATGATGTCGGTTATCTAACCTCAACTCGTCATGCTCAAACTCAACCTTCAGCAACTCCAGATTAACGAGCTTTGCAGTAAACGACTATTGCTCACTTTACAGACAGACTCAGTTATTTACCTATTTAATATGGAGAGATAAAAAATTCTTATGCAACTCAATCAACTATTTTTAAATCTTTCACCACTAGAATATTCAACTTAATTCCACTTTGCTTTCCACTGAACACAATCTTTTTAAATATACATAATCGGCGAGTTTATGCAACTCACTAAGACACCGAATTTTTTGAAAATATCAAAAATTGCAATATTACATTACCTAATCTTTCCGAATATTCCAAGCAGCTGACGATGATGGTATCCAGTTAATTCTCATTCTCACATTGATTCTCACAACAGAACAGAGCCACGGTATCATGATTATGATGATTATGTCATAACTCATAACATTTTCTGGCTCCGGCAGCGGCCTATAATAGCAGCGAGCGATGATGATGATGATGATCATTCATGATCATGATGACAAAAGTGTGAGCAAGCAGGAAAATACAATGAACGTAAATACTTATATATACAAAGACCAATAGACTTTTGGCCTTACAGCAAGCAGCTACAAAGCAGAATGTAATAAAGCGAAAGAATTTTTACGTAACTCTGCAAAAGAAAATGAGATCAGCAAGCAAGATGCAGACAAGTTTCTTAGAAAAGTCTCTGACTCTAAATATCTCCTGGTAAAGATTGGAATGTAATCATCATCATTATCGTAGACTTTGTGTAGGTTTTATTGCAACCTTTGCTTTTTATTAAGTTACATGCAGGCAGACAAATGAAATGAAATGATAGCTTAGCTCAAACACTTTTTAACCCGCAGATATAACAATATGTATGTACCTATTTTTCTGCTTTGTTCTTATGTAATGTCATTTATTCTTCTTTTACTCCATTTGAGCATTTTTCAGTTTGGTTGAGTTAGGTAACGACGATAATGGAACTTGTCCTGTAATTTGTGATGCCATTACATACACGATACACACGATTTGTGGTTTTAAGACTTTATAGCACATTGTACATTTTCGCCCTTGTCTTTTTTTCATTTTTGGAATGAGCCCGATTAAATTGGATATGACATGAGGCTCTGGAGAATTAACGAGGCGTTCTAATGCTTCATTAGGTACATAACATTATGTTGAAGCTCAACGTCCGAGAAGAGACGTAGTTTAGTAGAATGAGAAAGGGGAATGTTTTAATTAATTTTTCATTTTGTTATGTGGCCCGAGTCTGAAAGCACGTTCGTTTCATTACATTACGTTAATTAGCATTATGTTATGAAATGAAGACAAAAGAATTTTCATTAGAGAATGAATGGCACACCACTGGCAAGTATGCTTTCAAGTATAGTTTTCATTTGAGCGGAAAAATTGGTCTAATATGATTGGTAACGCTGTACAAAATCCGCACAAAATTCAGTACAAAATGAAATTTGTTTTTAGTTTTTGAAAGTGAGAGGTGAGACTTTGTACTTTGTAAAGTAAAAAAATATACAAAACTTTCATTCAAGAAGTTTTCATTTATGTAAGCCGTAAGCCAACTTAAAAAATATTATTAATTCGAACTCGCTTCTAACAAAACCAGATCCGGCAGCTGTTTAGAATTTAATAGGAAAACACAACAGAAGAGAAATTTCTTAGAATGAAATTCAATCAGAGTTTATTTAAGCTCT
>VYYJ01005119.1:0-11746 GCA_021029165.1 Cyphoderus albinus
TGGCAATGTTGTATGTTTTGACGACAGACTGAGTAAGCGGTATAACGACATCATTCTTTGCTAAAAGTTGTGAGTGAGCAAGGGCAATGCTTGGATTCACTCGATGTTTAGTTACAAATAGACTCACTTCCGAAAGTTCACATTTCAGATTATTTACCAAGGCTGCTCCAGCTCGAAGACAAAGGAAAGCATCAGATGATCGATGACATTCACCAGAGAAATTTAAAAAATGCATTTGCTAAGAGAAATAGAAAACGGACTGTACATAGCTACATGATCAATACACGAAAGGTTGCATATGTCACCAATTACAGGCAACTCACTAAATTGTTGACATAAGCAGTACTCAAACAGTTATCTTTGTTAGTTTATGATTTTCTAAGCTCTTTATTTATGTAGGCATGTTTTAACCAGTAAATTTTTGTAAGTTTAAAATAACTGTGTTTTTTCTGTTTTTACACCGCCAAACCACTTATGTCAGAGGAGAAGGAAGTATATTTTCGTTGCCCTTCAATCACGTTAATTGTTATAGGGTAAGATAATTAATTTATTTGCCAGTTTCTGCCAAAGAGAAAGTAATGATCAATACATACGTACATACATACGGTCACGTTTTTTTTTGCGGTAAAGTTCACTTCTATTTATTTGACTGAAATGGAATTGTATTTTATTTCGGAGAATCCACCGTTTCACTAGACAATGCAAGAATTTTGGGTGAAAATTAAACCCATTCTAAGAAACAAACTTTTATTACATAAACCATGAGTATAAAAGTCCGTCTCAGTTCAAGTACTGTCGTGACGAAAATTGTCATCATCCAAGACAAATTCGAAAGCAAGAGAATTATATTATGCATATGTATGTAAATTCCTGAAGATACAAACTCAATATAAATGTCAAAGTGTAACTATACAAATATTTAAACAGTTTGAAGTGACATTCCAATTTATTGTCGAAGACGAACAACCAAAATATTCGTTTAGTATATTATAGATTAAATCGTACCATCTCATACCAAGATTCCGTAATATTATTATGAATTCTTGTAGCATAATTCTAACAAATCCCAATTGCATAAATAATTAAAAATTCTTCTGAGATATGAGATGAGATTGGAATACAGAAAAGGTGCATTATTATAGAAATACATAGAACTTACTACACTACTAATGAGTTTCACTTTTTTCTGTTTGGTCGTTATTTTTTATATCATTGAAGCAAACAATATTTTCCTTTGTTGCTGGTAAAGTCAAACTGCCATGAACCAGGCAAAGCCGCCAGGAGACCCGAATTTGTGATTTTGGTGTGACAGATCATATCACGAACACTCTCGTTCCAATGTTATCTCGGTGGCTAAACGCTTCCTGCAATTTTCAACATTGTACTTAAAAGGAAAATATTCAGGGTCATCATGATGATCGGAGTATCTGTGACGATAGCGAGATAGCTTCGAATTGTATTTCTTGTCTGGACACTTTTCACAAGAATGTGCAAACTTATGATCATTTTGCCACATGTCCTCAGCGTCAGATTCAGGGCCAGCTGAGGAACTGTGATTATCTGCTCTGCTACTGCTTCTTGTTCATGGAAATTTTGATGTTCTTCGAAATGGGATGTGTTTGAAAATGTTTTAGTCTACTCGAAACCTTTCCAAAAGGCTTCATTAATTTCACCAATGTGTTTATTTTGCATTCAAGATTTAGTTCGACAACCTTAGTAGGAGGTATATGGAGAAATACACTTCTTTTTAACAAAACGTTTTCGGACGACATCCGGTGGGTTTGACCTACTTAAAATCGTTGAAAAAACGTTTTTCGCGAAGCATGTGACGTTGAGGTTGACGATCTCTTTAACGTGGGTGTGTATTGCTATTATTAGGCGGTTAATTGGTCAATGTCATTAATATTATTAGATGATCAATGTTATTATTATTATTATTGGTGTTGTATTTACGGAAGCGGAATATAAAAGACCATGAAGGGTTTTTAATGCAAAAAACGTCATTTACCTAGCATATTATGAAGTTCAGCAGCAGATCATCATCACAGCTGCAGCAGTAGCAACGAAGATCAACTTTGTTAATGGATCAACAAAGAAGCTCATTAAAATTCATAAAAGTGGTTTGGTCTTGAGTATCTTTTTGACTTGTGCCAGTTGTACCAATAAATTAATATATTGATACAATTGTTGACTACTCGATCCAAGTTTGGTTTTAAAATAAAACATGTTCGATCATGTTTGTGAGAGTCAACTTTAGCGTATTTGAATGAAACTGCATACAAACTTCATACATATATACATATACATTATTTATTATATTTTCATTTTATTCCCTGAGCTCTTACAAGTTACATCAAAACTGCTTAAAAATGTATTCTTGCAACTTTTGTAACGAGTATTTTTTGTCTGGCGATTTATTATTAAATCACGTGCGACAATCGCATGCTAATTTTAATTGTCAAATTTGCCTACAAACATTTACTAATTTAAATGATTATGTCAACTGTCTTCAAAGTCATCAAACAGGTAATTATTAAAAACTCTATAGCAAAAAAGTTGTTCTTTTCATTCATTCACTCATTCACCCTTTCCTTTCTTTTTTCCAGCTCAACCTGAACCAGAGCCAGTACAGGATAACTGGACAGACATAATTCCATGGGAATCGATTGAAACAGGTTAGAAATGTTTTTGATAACTTAAATGTTGTTGGCTATGAAAAAAAAAGAAGAAAATTAATGGAATAAATTATTGTAGAATGGAACTTGATAACTGACACGGATGAGCTGGACATAATCAACAATGATTATTTTTTGGAGGATGCCATCGATTCCAATTCTATCTTGAATTTTAACACCAACGAAACGGTACCTGCAAAAAGACAACATGAAGAACCCGCTCCATCCACATCCAAACGATGTAGAATTTTGTCAACACCACCTCCACCGGAAAATATGACCTTTGTAAATGAACCAACACCAAATATTGAACAACCGCAAGAAACTGAACTACAAAAACAGGCTCGACTCATCAATTCTCCAGAAGTTTTGGCTGAGAGAATTTGTCGCATCGGTGAATGTTTAAGTGAGTTTGAGTTAGCTGGAGAATTACTCCAACATGTGAAGAGTGATCATCCAGACGTCTGGAAAA
This sequence comes from Cyphoderus albinus, assembly GCA_021029165.1. Classification (NCBI taxonomy): domain Eukaryota; kingdom Metazoa; phylum Arthropoda; class Collembola; order Entomobryomorpha; family Paronellidae; genus Cyphoderus; species Cyphoderus albinus. The sequence continues at coordinate 3,148 of VYYJ01005119.1, forward strand.
TTTACTTTGAGGAAAACCAGTTTGGCGGCTTCGATGGAGAGGATCAAATTAAAGCAAAAATAAGACAGAAGACGTCAGCTCACGGTGGTCTTTCTCGTTATTTTAGTGTTGAAGTGCCTGGATTATGGATCGATTATATTTCATTCCTCTTAATGCACACTAAAGTGATCAAAGAAAAACTCATACAACAACTTAAAAGCAAGGTCCAAGTTGACAATAGAAAAGTGAACCAGTTTCGTGTTTCTTTTCAGATTCAGTCTCGATTTGAAAAGGTAAATAAGGCAGGTGAATTGGATACAAGTGACTGGAGTGTCTCCACTCCTTTCTATCCTGTTTTAACAGAGACTGACATTCACGAAGCAATTGTGTTAATGTTAGATTACATTAATCGACGCTACGATCAGTACACTGTTGGCGGATCAGGGTGGGACCATGTGAAAATTTTAGAGTTTGGTTTCAGTGTGATTAAATTGCAAGCAATTTCAGGTGGTTGTGACAATTTTGTCGAATTGCCAGAACTATTAGAAAAGAAACGAGGAACATTCATTAACATCGACTCTGATGACAACTTATGTTTTAAAAGAGCAGTTCTCTCATACTTTGAACTGTTAAAACTACAATTTATGGACAATTTGAAAATAAAAAAAGCTTCATCGGATCTGAATCGATCGAGAGAGAATGCAAAATTTCGTATTAAAAAGAAACTAAGTAACAAAAATTATTATAAAAACTTGGTCAAGAACGACATAATTAACTATCGAAAAGGTGAACTTGGTGAAAACAGTCCAGAAATAAAAGTGGATTTTAGCGGTTTTAATGGAGTACTCACAATTCGAGATGTTAAAAAGTTCTCAAAAAATAATCCCAATATAAAAATTGCTGTGTTTGGCTATGAAGAAGACGAATTGGACAATAACATTAGTGAAGATGTGGAGGAGAAGGAGGAGGAGGAGGAAGAAGAAAAAGACGAGAATGCAATAAAAAAACATCGTCGAAAACAAAAGGAAATTAAAGAGCATTTATACCCACTTTTTGTATCTCCTCATGAGGCTCATTACAAACTCGATCTTTTGTTGTTGAGTGGAGAAGAAGGCGAAGGACACTATGTTTTTATTTCTTCACTTCGTTCTCTGTTAAGTGATGGTATTCATCTACAAAATGGATCAGACATTTGCAGAAATTGTTTGCAATGGGTACATAAAAACAATCATGATCACTATTTACACTGTAACAAACATGGTTACCAGAAAACTAAAATGAGGACAGAGCCACATCGATTTAAAGTCAACAGCAAAACAATTCCCAGTGCTTTTACTTTTTTTGTTGATTTTGAGTGTTTGTTGCCAAGAATACACAGTTGCAAAAAGGAAAATGAAACACAGACACGAATTGCATCTCACAGAGCCAGCGGTTATGCATGGTTATGTATGGATTATGAAAACAAACTTGTTGATTACGCTTACCATCGGATAGAAGAGGGACAGGAGTCACATGAAATTGTTCAAAATATGATGGACGAAATGCTCGTTCTGTGCAAACAATTAAATAAACAAGTGGACGACTGGCAAAAAACAGCTCAAAATTTAATGAGCAATCAACAAATTTTTGAAGAATCTGATTTCACCATTATTGACTGTGTAATTTGTAATCGATCAATGACTGGCTGCAAATTAGCTAGTGAGCTGAGTCCTGAAGAACTGAAAAAAGACAAAGTGAGTGATTATATTGCAGTTCGACATCATTTACATTATCCCCCTTATCCAGCCATTGGATGGGCACATTCATCGTGTAATAGGGTGTCACGAGTACGAAAGATGTACTCATGTTATGCACATAATATGTCTGCATACGATTCTCACCTCATCTTGGCAGCTCATAAGAAAGGAAACAAGTCGACTCTGATTGGAAGTTCAACTGAAAAAATTACCAGCTTAACTCTTAATAACCAAATTCAATTCATGGACAGCATTACGTTTTTTGGAGGTAAAGGACTAGCTGATTTTGTACAGTTATTGAATGTGAAAGACAATCCAACTCGGTACGACGACTTTGAACTGTTACGGCAAGTTTTTAAGTTAGAATTTGAACGAAAGGGAGAGGTGTTTACAGAATCCCAGCTAGAAGTGATTAAACAAAAAGGAATTTATCCGTATTCATACATGGAAAAAGTCAGTCAGTTTGACGAGACACAGCTACCTTCTATTGAAAAGTTTTATGACGATTTGAGGAATGAGCCCTGTAGACTACAACACTATGAGCATGCTGAGAAAGTATGGAAGGCGTTTGGGATTAAGAACATGGGAGAGTGGCATGACTTGTATGTACTTACTGACACAGTTTTACTTGCAATTATTTTTGCAAAACAGCGTAAACTAATGTGGAATGACTTTAAATTGGATCTTGCTCAATACATCAGCTTACCCGCATATTCTCAAGATGCGAGTCTTCGTTTCAATAAGTCAGTGGTTGACGCCATCACTGATCCAGACATGTACACTATGCTTGAAGGTGGGGTACGAGGAGGATTTTCTGGGACAGGTTCACAGTCAATTGTTAAAGCTAATAACAAGTATTGTTATGACTATAATCAAAACCAACCTACTTCTTACATTCACGTGCTTGACAAAGTCAATTTGTATGGTGCTTGTCTTATGAATAAGTTACCTGAGAAAGACTTTAAATGGATTTCAGAAGAAAAAATTAAAGAAATCAACAGAGATATCTTTGGTCATTTGGCAAAGTTAGAAGACGACGGAGATAATGGTGAAATGTTGGACGTTTCTATTTCTTACCCAGAGGAATTTCATGATAAATACAAAGAATTCCCGCCAGCGCCAGGAAAACGTAGTGTAAAGTTTGAAGAACTATCTCCATTTTCACAGTTTCTCATCAAAAAGTATAATGTTAGCAAAAATGCGCTTGCTGGTGAAAAAATGATTGCCGATCTCATTCCGAAACGAATGCTACTTCATCATCGTGCTCTAAAGTACTACGCTAAAATTGGAGTCAAGATTGAACAAGTTCACAAAGGCATTTCGTTCAAACAATCTGCGTGGATGTCCCCCTATATACAACATAATAGCGACAAACGGAAAGATGCAACAACAGATCTGGAGATTAATCTTCGAAAATTTCTAAATAATGCGCTGTACGGCAAACAAATTCAGAATATGAGGAATAGAAAACACCTTGTACTTATCACTGACCGAAAACAATTTCTCCGATATTCAAGAAAACCAAATCTTGAACATATGAAATATATTTCAGAGGATGTGACGCTGGCAGTTTTAACAAAACAGAGTGTAACACTAGGAAGCCCCATGGCAAGTGGAGTAAGCTGTCTTGACGATGCTAAAAGATCAATGTATATGTTTTATTATGATGTTGTACAGAAAGAATTTCCTGATCATGTAATGTTTATGACAGACACTGACTCACTTGGATTATTAATCCGACATGAAAATACATATCAAAGGTTTAAAGAGTTGGAAGTAGATCATTTTGATTTGAGCAAGTATCCAGATAATAAAACTTGGGGTCAATTTCGTGGATTAATAAATAAAAAACGAGTTAATTTTATGAGCGATGAATATTCAGGCAAAGCAATTGACAGTGGTGTCGTATTAAAAAGTAAAAATTATGCGTTTTTGTTTGTCGATTATGATGAAAATGGTGATCGTACAGGACTCTCAGAGGGTAAAAAGTCTAAAGGTATTCCAAGAAATGCTATAAAACAACAGCTAAAATTTCAGCATTATTTAAATTGTAAAGAGGATACGAATCAAACATGGGTTCAGTTCAAGCAGATCCGTAGTTTTAATCATAATTTATTTACTGTTGATCAAAAGAAAAGAGCACTTAACGCATTTGATTCAAAACGATATTATTTAGACTCTAACAATTCTTTACCGTTTGGCCATAAAAATATTAAGTAAATTAACTAAAATGTTTGTAAATATAATTAAAATATAATTAAAAAATATTTACAAAAACTTAACTAAATGATTGTAAAAATTATTTAAAAAGTGATTATATTAATAAAATGTTTTTACAAAAATGTTGGAGTGTTTGTCCTTCGCTGTCCATAATCATCGTCATCAGAGTCGAGCTGATGGCATCTCCATACATCATCTGCATACAAAATACATTTGCTTAAGAAAAATTTGACCAATATTCATATAAGTTCATGAAAATTCATAAAGACTCACCAGTAAATGATAGATATTTCATAAATCCACGAAACTGCGAAAGATCCATCGTTATCCACGGTCCAAATGTCAGGTCTGGTGTCAACACAGGGTTGATGAAGAAAATGCTGTATAAATTCTCATTTGTCAGGGCGCAGCGAATTTTCAATTTTGCATCGTTGTACTGATGAACCACGCTTTTGCATTGACTTCCATAATACCAAAATTGAGGGTCAGTCGGGTCAGTCAAAACTCCTGTTGTATTGCATAACGACTGAAGAATAGGCAGTTTCGTACTTTCCAAGATTTCCTCCATCAAGTCTTCTCCATCTTGAATCACCTCCTTTGCGTAAATTAACGGAAAATTTACAAAAGCTTCTTGTCCGTCGTCTTTTTCTTCTCTCATGAAAATCCATTTCTTTCCATTCCGTTGGGCAGTTCGAACAAAAATATTTTTCATACACAGAATGTCTGAATTTGGAAACTTCCAAAAATCAGGTGAGCGTTCAGGTCCCAGACAGGCATCGTAAAACTTGGAACTGAAAGAAACCATGTTGACTTGATCAGCTCAAAAATGAAACTGAGGCTAGCTCACACGTGTTCAAAGGTATATTAAGTAGAAACCTATTTATAAATGCGTTATTTGCTTTTTGCACCAACATGGAGTCACATCCATATTTCGATTGGCAGTTGGAGGCGCCAGCTTCGCTTTTCATCTCAGGGGCCAGTGGCTGTGGAAAGACTACCTTGGTAAAGAAAATGCTACAAAGAGCAGATGAAATTTTTACAATACCGCCTAAAAGGATTGTTTGGTTCACTTCAAGTGGGGTGAATCAACTAAAGAAAGAACTCCCAAACATAGAGTTTGTACGCGGACTGCCCGAGGAGTACTTTGCTTTTGACGAAGATGACGAGGCAGATTCAAAAGATCATACCATTTATGTACTGGACGATTTAATGCTAAAATGCAGTGATAAAATAATTGTCAAGTTATTTATACGTGATGGGCATCATCACAACGTCAGTTGCTTTTATTTATGTCAGAATTTTTTCCATAAGAATCAACGAAAGTTATCCACACAGGCAAAGTATGTAATTCTTTTGAAAAATCCGCGTGACGCGTCCATGTACCGTCCACTCGGTCGACAATTAAAAGGGACAGGGGGGAATGATGACTACTTCAACTTTGCGTATCAAGATGCATGCAAAGATCCTTTCACCTACATCTGTATTGACTACAGTCAGAAACAAAACGATTTATACAGAATCCGCAGCTCAGTTTTTCCGGAAGAATGTGTTGTTTATGGAAGAAAAGTGTAATTTAATTATGAAATTTCGAGTTTCATTTCAAAATTTTGTCGAGTTGATGTAAATGATATTTAAAATTTCTCAAACTCAAAATGAAACGTACTCCCAAAAACAGCAATCGATAAAATATCAAATTTAAATTGTTCTTTTTTATTGTCATTTAATTAACATTGTTTTTTGAAGTGCATGCTATAAAAAGTGTAATTGACAAAATCTCATATTTAAGTGTTGTTAAAAAAACATGAATTGGGTAAATAAAAAACAGTTATACACTTAATTCAGAATGAAATTTTAGTGAGTGTCACTTTGAAAAACATGAATCGCTTATTTTAAAATCATAGTTATTTATAATTTCGCACAATCATTTGGATTCTTTTCCTGCACATTGGACAGTGTTGTTGGGTTGTAACACATTCCTGGCACATACAAAAATGCCCACAAGGCAAATTTGTAAAGCGAGTTTCTCTCGTCCAGCAAACTTTGCAGAGAGATTGTTTCAATGCCTGCAAACATTCTTCTTTATGTTCAAATTCTGTATTTTCCAGTAACTCCACAAGTTGTGGGAGGTTCGAATCGGACAGGTTCGAGTTGCTCATTTTGTGACGGTTGATGATTAAAAAAAGGCAGCGTTTTGTGTGGACAGCGTGCTCGATCCAAATATTATCTTGATGTTCAAAATCACACAGTCCAACACCGCAGTAAAAACAGAGCACTCGATCCTCATTTCCAGTAAAGTAAAATCCAGCTCTTGCCATTTCCTCTGGTCGTTGAGCGTGGGTACTTGGCCATTTGTCTGTAAGAGCAATAAAAAGAGATTAAAACTTTTTATTCTGCATTGATCGAGGCGCTAGGAAAAACGCTACTTACCGTTGTACGTAGCAAGTCGGCTTTCGTAGGTCGCCATCCTTGGATTATAAATTAATCCGACTTCAAAATTTTGGGTCGTCATCTTGACTCGTGTATTTTGCGGGAATTTGCTCTTTTTCGTAGTAGGCTCTTTCTGTTATTCCGTCTTCACCGGCAAGAAGATATGTGCGTGGCGCAGTGTCCTTAACTTGAATGATTGTGTAAGGTTTTTCATCGTACGATGCTGAATATCCTTTCTTGAACAAGTTCTGTCTTGTCTTGTCAACACGTTTGAGAACGGTTTCTCCAATTTTATACAACGGCTCTTGCAAGGCAGGCTTTGAAGGATAGAGTTTATCATGAACTGTAGATTCATTTGCTAATGTTACTTCTTGCGGAGCCATGCCAATCGAACGATGATAAGTTTCGTTGTAGATTCTATCAAAATATGGAAGATATTGAACAAAGCGTTTGGTATTCTTGTGTTGACTGCGATAACGAGCAACGATTCCCATGTATGTACGTATAAAACGTTCAATCAATGAGGCCTTTACAGGGGACTTTGTAGAAAAACCAACGATACTATTTTCCTTGAGATAGGAGGAAAAAACCCTATTTTTAAACTCACGGCCTTCGTCGTATTGTAAGAAGCGTGGAATTGTACCAGCTCTTTTAACAATTTTTTTAAAAGCTTCGAGAACGGTTTCTCCTTTCTTATCACGAATGGCCTCAACCCAAGCCCGACGTGAAAACCCATCGATAACAGCCAATAGAAATGTCTTGTTAAAGTTACTCTTTGCAACATTTTTTATATCAATCAAGTCCATAACCCACTGATCATTTATGCTTGGTATATAAATGCGTCGACGTTGAAATTTTTTTATTGGAAAGTGAACGTTGTAAGCGTGAACACCACTCAGAGCATTTCTCGTCTGCTTCCACTTGTTTTTTTGTGCTCTAGCAAATTTGTCAGCTCCAGTAAAGGCGCCTTTTGTTGATAAGTCAGTATAATCTGCCATTATGGGAAACAGTACTCTTGAATTTTTGTCAAGGATTGGCAAAGCGTCTACTTACAAACGGAAAAAATTGCTACAGAGGGCCACAACCAAACAGATTCGTGCACTGCAAGATACTGTGTACAATGTTGCCAAAGGAAACGTTAAAATAAGCGATTCTAAAAAGAAAAAGTTAATTCCATTCAAGACTGCAATCAAGCAAGTACTCGCCAAAAGTGGAAGGCTTCAGGATAAACGGAAAATATTTATTCAACGTGGTGGATTTCTACCATATGTTTTGGCTGCCACCTTGCCAATTTTGACGGAATTAATAAAGAACAATGTCGGCTAGAAAGATGAGACTCATTCCAGAGTCGCTGTATAAAAAGATCATGTTAAGTCAGGCACTCCAGCAAGATGGCGACAGTAAAATTGAAAAGTTGGAAAAGGAGAAGGGCAAACTTTTAAAAAGCAAGCTTCCAATTCACTACAAACTTCAACGCTACAAGACAATCATGACTGATTTGAATGCAAAGCGACGAAAAGTTCGTGAGCGTCCCATCAAACTTAAAGAAAAAAGAATGCAATGGATTTGACTAAAACTTACATCAACAAAATTCCGTATAAAAACGCTGTCGATATTGCAAATTTTTTGAAGGGGCAAGGAATTGGTTATAACGAAAGCGGTGCATTATCAATTCATGGAAAGGTTATCCCATTGCTGTCCTTTGCTTCGACCGTGGAGTCACTTGCAGACTACAAAAGATCGCGGCAATACCCAGGAGCAGCTTTGACAATGAAATATATTGACACTAATCAAATCCCGAAGGGTTTGCTGGCACCTTCCGTTTATGAACGTTATGTGACGAAGCTTTTTGAGAGTCCGTTTAGCAAAAAACAAAGTAGTAGATTTGATCGTACACAATCATCATCAAATTAATAAGTTTTTATTGTACATTTTTGTTTTGTTTGTTTACAAATTATTTTGTTAACTCGAATTCGAGCAACTGCTTGTCTTACAATAAAATCATTCTTTACAAAATTATTTGAAAAAAGTGTATAAAAAGGGTTTCTTTTCATTCGCATAAATAAATAAAACACGCAGTAATGTCCGCAAAGAAGTGAAATTCCTTGCACTCTTACATTTCTTTGTACAAGATTATTTTTAACAAATGTTCTAAAACTAGGATCATAAAAATCAATTCCCTTACCGAAACTATCAAAAAATTCAAAAGGAGAGACGTGAGACTCTTTGTACAAACA
>VYYJ01005120.1:0-11746 GCA_021029165.1 Cyphoderus albinus
AGAAAAATAAAAAACAGTTATTATTTTGACCGAATGAAACGTTTGCAATGTACTTTTACCCTGTTTCCAGGAAGTGGCTTGACCTGACACCTCTTTGCTATTTTTTTCTTTACTTTCCGGACCTCTTACCTGTCACATGCATTCTTGTAAGATAATGACAATGACTAATAATACAATTTATATCATTATTTACTAAATTTACTTTATTGTTCGATTGCAATTAAAATGACGACATTACTTGAGAATCCACTTGCGTCATTTATTTATGTGGACAGAAAAATGATAATATGGGAAACAATTTTGAGGGAGTCACAATCTATAGGAGTTAGAATCTGTTTGATCGCACCACTGAACTTGTGGCTTTGTGGTCAAAGTAAAACTTCCATTCCATTTGACTCAATGAATTATCAAGTTTTTTTAGTTTCAGTTTTCGACGGCGTTGTAGAAGGAAGTTTACTCTTATCATTAGTCTTATCTTTAGAGTTGTTGCTATTGTTGGTTCCAGACTGCGGTTGCGGTTGTTGTGACGGAGGTTCACTCCCGTCGCATGACAATGAACCTTTGGGTGCACAAATTCCTGGAAGACACTCCGGAAGGCATCCAATAGTGGAACAAATAGGGCAGTTACACTTGTAACCATTCGTACTATGACTATGACCGACATGACCATGACCATGAATCTGATAAGCTGTGGTGCAACGACCAGTCGAGGGTCCATAGGCTGATCTCATGTAACTGTAATTGTAATCATTTCCTCGCATGTGAGAGTGAGAATTCAACCCTTTTGGCGGCTCATGCATTGTTGGGTCTCCAGCCTTTGGTAAAAGAGTTGCCAAAAGAGCAGCGACAATCATGAGTACACCCCCAGTTATGTATGCGATGTGGTATTGGAATGTTTGGAGTCTAGTTTAAAGAATATATGAGCACATAAATTCGTCCTGGTCCATCAGATAGGTCACTTTATACTTGAGATGATACACTTACGCAAGAACACACGTAAACACGTTCATGACAATCATTCCAAATGCATGGAACACAATGGTGGTCACCCAAGCGCCATTAAGCCAGCGCATTGGGATTGTGCCGAGGGCGACTCGTGGGCACAGCACACACAATGCCCCTTCCATAGCACCAAGAGCTAAGCAACAAACCATAATCCATCCAAATGTTTCCGCCCAGTTAATCACGATCCATAAAATCCCTGCAACTGGAATAGTAATTAATTAGTTAAAACATGCTTTCTGTTATTCGAGTTAGTGTCATATTGAAATGCATAAACGATACCTATTGTGCAAACTTGAAACACTGTCCGACTAAAGGTGAAACTGTAGTCGGTGTTTGAGATAAACACACAGCGAGTGAGCATTGAGCCAAGACAATAGATGGTTATATACCACGCACTCAAAGGCGCGGACACACTTTCAGCAAATGAAATTATTGTCAGGTAGGGAATATAAAAATTCATTGTGGCCACCATCATTAAAAAAGTCCACAACAGAAAGCTTTTGTCATTGTAGAGACGTAGGTCGCACACACAAACACAAAGAACTTCAAGAGGGACAAGTGAAAGTATTAATATTTATTTACCTTCTTCATCATGATATCATGCCTAAAAATAAAGAGAAATTTCTCTTACGATGTCTGGTGTCTTCACATTCATTACTCGTCATTTTTCGTTGTTCATTAGTCCTATAAACGCATTCGCGTACTGCGAGTGTTCTGTCACCATGTGCAGCAATCGGGTCACATTTGGCAGCGTACATGAGGCTGGTCTTTGGATAAACATGGACCGCCAAGGTGAAGAACAATATGAAAACGGCTAACATGAACTTTGTCCATTTGTACCCCAACTTTTTTAACCAACATGGGTAATTTATTAAAGATTATAGTACACAGAAGAGATGTTTGATTTAATCAGCATTATTGATTTGTCTAGCATCAAACTCACAGTATCGATGGCCGCGGCGCTTATCCATATAAAAAGTATTGTACCAAGTGAACCCGAAATGTCCAGGATCATAAGTGTTACGGCTAGCTTCTTTCGGAACATGTCGCTGTACCAATTGAAATGTAGTATTGTGAGTTGTTTTTGTTCGGCATTAGTTAAATAAAGCATAAATTCGTAACAACGTACGCGGGTAAACTCATGGACGCAGCGTATGCCAATCCACCTCCAACTCCAATTAGCAAAATGTGTGAAATGTATAGAACGCTGATATCAAAAACCTGAGAGTCTAGGAGAACTCCGATAAAAACGAATATCAGGCCAAAAAGAGCAGTCAATCTGTGACCCGCGTATTCAATGACTGGAACAGTAATACACGTTGTCTGGATAAAATTGCAAAAATTTATACTAAGATTTATACTAAATTAAAAACTGTGTTGCAATATTGAATAAAAATTCGAGCAATCGAGATCAAAATAAACCAACAAGTAAAAAGACGAGGTACATCAAAGCACCAATTAAACACAGTTCGAGAAACCCAGAATTGTAGTGAATGGCCATATGTGGTATAAAAATGGGGTAAGTGTGAACTATTCCGATAACCGTCGCCACTACTATCGCAGCACCAATAATGGAGACCATGTCTTTTCCTCGATCAAAGCCACAAGCAGGAGGAGTGCATTCATCAAGAAAGGTCCTCGGCAGCTAAAAAATTAAGGAACATTAACAGTGATATGATTTCCCCTATATTTTAGCACAAATTCCCTCAATGGTAGAAAAACTAATTACCTGGTCAGATAAGCATTTATTTGTGGAGCCAACATACGCCCTCAAAATGGAAATCGTACGCACATCAATCAAACAAGAGGCTCCCGGCGTTCGACTCATTTTATATATTTTTATACCGAACAGAAAATTAAGATTTCGATTTTGATCAAGCTACCATTTTAGTTAACTAAACTCAGGCTATCATTACAAAACTCCAGATATCTTGACATATTTATATTTGACTTTCACTCAAATGTGTGCTGGGTGCTGGCAAGCAGATTCAGATTTAAACAATGTTCGAAAACTTTACTTTCAAGGAACCCCATGTTTCGAACCGAAAAAGGACTACCCTTGGCTTTCCTATGCCAACATTGGATAAGCAAAGATTACATTTCCAAAGGTTCTGCTTTGCCCCTGGAAGCCTTGCCCTGTGACCTCCACTACAGGATATCAAGAGTCTCTGGTCGTACTTGAAAAATAATGTCGTCTGTAAGACTTTCGTTTGATCTTACTCGTAATATACATACCAGATTCAAACTTTCGTTTTCTTTGAAATGACAACAAAACCTTAATCAACTAATTTTCATGCGATCCCGATAATCATACACGAAGAAAAATGCAACTATTCTTTGTTCATTTTAATTTCCTTCATCTGATGATGCGTGAATTGAGTGAGGGAATAAAAAAAAGATGTGCACACACACAGCAGAGTAAGAGCACAGAGTGAATCGTCTAAACATGTGGGCTGACCACAAAAGCGGCTTTCGTATTCCAAATATTCCAATTGTATAATAAACAAAAAGTTTAGAAATAGTGACATTGTTTTGTGTTCTTCTTGGGTGATAATTTAGTTATCTTCTAAGGATAAGCAATCAAAGTACACATTTTGTTACATTTACTTGTTTTCGTTTAGTATTACGCAAAAAAATAGTCTTTGAAAATGGCTGAAACGAGTGAAAAAACGTCCACTTCACCAAGGGCGAACTCAAATGGGGCGTCAACAGCCACAGCAGTGACCGTTCAGTACGCTCGGAAAGTTCATGAGCAACAGTACACTTTTAATGATTGGCAGATAACCGTTTTGAAAAGTTCGATTCTTCCCTCAAATTGTTATTGCAACATTCTCGATAAGGACAACACCAAAATGTTGATATTAGAAAGAGGAGGAGATGAAAATGAATCAGTACAGGTACAAGAAGGCGCTGCAGGTACTGGTCAAAGCAATTCACCATTTAAATGTCATGTGTGCAGGTAATAGTTAAAACCCGTTAATATTCATTTGTACTTGAGTCTGATTAATGAGTTTTAAACTTTTAATGAGTAATTTTATACTTATGAGCATTTAATCATCAGGTACACAGAAGAAGTAAACTTAAAGCACCTGCCGGACATGGTATTTCCTGATAATTATCTCCACTTGCGTCATGTGCCTTCGGGATTACTGTTGGAATTCAATGCTTTAGAAGCAATGAAGCTTATCTCCACTCAGGATACGGAATCTATTCGAATTGCGTGCTCCGAAGCTTGGCAAGCTTCAAAAGTAAAACTTATTTAACATTTAAATGCATAATATTAACAAAACAAATACTCTGTTTTAAGTTACTGTAACTTTGTATCGCTCTGACCAACACTTGTATTTCTTGCTTATCTTAGGGACGAAATGGGACTACCGAAAGATGTTTTACATGACTACAACTGGACATTCTCAACCGACTATCGAGGAACTATTCGGTCATCAAGGGGCGAAAATGAAGTTTCAATTATAAATAATCCTCCTGAACAATTAAACATTGACAAATTAAAGCAGAGGGAAAACATTCTCTTCTACGACGAACTGACTTTATTCGAGGACGAGCTTCATGATAACGGAATCTCCACGCTCAATGTTAAACTGGTAAAAATACATTTGAGTAGAAATTATCATTTAAAATGCTAGTAAAAGCTATGATTTTAAGTATTGCACCATTATTTTAAATATTTAGAGAGTGATGCCAAGTGGATTTTTTATCCTTCTTCGTCACACCTTACGCGTTGATCACGTCATGGCCAGAATTAGTGATACCAGAATTCATTTTGAAACAGAAAATAACTATTTTCTTCGTCAATTCCAAACAAAAGAAGAGTCATTTAAGAACCTTGGGAATTTGGACCCTCATCAATTTGGAGATATCAATGCTTTGGCGCAGCATTTGCCCGTGGTGCAAGAATCAACAGAGAAAATATTGATTCAGTGATTGGTAGCTTTTAAGCAATTAAACATTAAATCATTGTAAATGGTAACTGCTCGTTCATGTAAACTGGTCTACTAAGATTTTTTCCACTTTTATGAATACAAAATCCACTTGTATTATAGTATATTCTCTGCTGATATGTGATGTATGATGTATTGCAAAAGTTATGCATATATAGTTATCAGGTTTAATAAATAATCAATTAAAACAAGACAAAATTTCAGCGGTACCTCCTTTATTACGCATTGATCTATAAGTATAGAATATTTTCAAGTATTGTAATGTATTCAGATCAACCACTGTGACGGCTGGCTGCATGCTTCCGTTTTAGAGGCTTTTCATTTTAAAGTAATTCTAATGATTTTTACTACTCCACAATAAATTACATCTTACAAGTAGCATTTCCATTTTATTTTAGTACACCCCTTCTTTAAACCTTACTCGACAACTGAATTGAATCTGAATTACATCTTATTTTCACTTCCTCAGTACTTCCTCAGTATCACACTTCTGCTTCAAATTTGTAACTGAAATGATGATTGATCATTGATTAGTCATGTGCAGAAACTTCGACTTTTGACTTTAATGTACGGTCGAACAACCTGATTAATTTTCATTCCCGATTTTATGTCGATGATTGAATCAAGACTATTCCAAAAAATCACGTAGTGAGCAACAGAGTATACAATAAGTTGCAGCTTCATTTTCATTTCTTCGTACAGTCTGACGATTAGTTTCAAATTCCAATTTATGTTCCCTACAGCCAATGCTTGCATCGGCAAATTGTTAATCTAATTCCATAATTGATTTAATTACTTTCATGTTTATCGTCGTTGACATTGATTTTTTGTTCTAAGGCTATATCATCGTTTTTCTTCATTCGCCTTAGGTTTGATTCCTAAATACAGTTTAATTTTCAGAAATACATATAATGATTAACTTTAACTATTCTACGTATTAAAGCCAAGCAGACGTAAAAATAAAACGGAATGTATTTCAATGTAAATTTTCATGTTTCAAGATTTGTTTGTATGCTATTTACTGTCATGTCGTGGAGAAATAGATTATTATCATTATTAAATATAAATTATGTTCTTCGGCAAGTGTTACATAAATAACATGACGCGCAAAAATGTCACACGCAAAGTTTTCGGCAACTACTAATTTTTATCTAATTGCTTATTATCTTTATCCATCCTCAATGAGGATTCCTCATACAGAGTTCCTAAGCTAGACTGTACCTGTCTCTAATTAAATATTTTACAGATTTTTATTTACCTTGCATTTCTGTACGTCGTTAGAGTTTAGTTGTCATTCTAGCCCTGTTTTTCTCGATAACAGTAAACGCGAGATAAATGTGTAATTATTTAAAATTTAAATAGGGAATAATTAATTGTACATATTATATACGAATATTTTGTTTCATAAGTTAAATAATACTTTTTTTTACAATAATAAGATAAATTATTAGGCCCTAATTTCCTAAAAATAACAATGTTTTTTTTTTCAAAATTAAATATTTCGGACACATTGTACTGAACTAACATTTTTTTGCACGAAGCTACACAATGTGATGTACATATACGTATAACAGTAGTATGGAGAATAATTATAATAGTTAATTACTTTGTTTCTTGAAATCTGGCAATTGTTAATTACTGAACTTTTAAGCGATTTCAATAAACTGATGAATTAAGCACCGCCTTTGATCCGAACTCAGCGACGATGATAATGAGAAATGTGTGATTTCCTCCTTCAACCAGACAAGGAAAACTGAAATATTTAAATGCAGACGTTTTACATCAAATGTGTTATTTCTTTTTAGGGCTGTACAATTAAAATGTCCAGTTATGCACGAGCAGCATGAGAATACAAAAACAACAAATATCATTTACTACAATATAGTAGAAAATTCAACGATGTTGCAGAGGAATCATTTATATAGGTAATTATTAATTGTGTATGTTTTTTACTCACCGCGGTATTGCCAGCGGTTCCTTTCGCAGTCTTTGCAGGCGAAGGATTCCAGTTGGACTTCATGCTTAATGAGTCAGCAAGTGAGGCTAAAGTAGAATCTAGGTCATTTGTGATAAGTGGCTTGGCTGGTGCCGCTGCAGCTCCGCCAGCTCCTCCAGCTCCAGGTTGTTGCGGTGTCAATATGGATCCGAAAAAGTCCACTGTAATTAATAAGAAGAAATAAATGATGCAAGTTATATTACAATTATTTTTATGATTATTAATAGGTTAATTAATTATTTGGCTTAAATGTAGGATTTTGTGGTGGTGACCTCATGAATAAATCAACATGAATGAACAAGAGCGTGTCAATAGCGAACTACACATTTAGATAATACTTAATAAAAATTGCGACAACAGCTTCAACTTTTCAAGAAAGAAATGAGAATAAAAAGTGAAATAAAAAATGATTAATCTTTGGTCACTGTGTTCTGAACTGAGTTAGGTTTCCTCCCTACAGAATCTATTCACAACACGAACACGAGACTACGAAAACAACAACGCTGAGCCTTATCATCAGACCTGACTGTTGCTGTTGTGGTTGTTTAGTAAACGTTTGGGGAGTACTCGGTGGCGGCGGTGGCGCTCCATCCTTTGCTGCTTGCGTGTTTAGTTTTGATAATATCATGTTTTTGATAATCATTTACAAAAGGACCTCTCACTTCCGTTATCTTTACCTTGCTCTGTGTTGGATCCAAACACGTTATTCATGTTGCCTCCTCCTCCGAAGGGTTGTTGAACCATTGGCTGCTGCTGGTAGAATTGACTTTGAGCTCCCATCGGCATCCCAGTCGCTGGAGCATAGCCGTTTCCTCCAAATGCTCCCATCTTTTGCTGGGAAGCTCCTCCAGCAGGAGCAGCAAACATGTCTGCAAATGGATTGGAAGTCTGGGCCGGTGCTGCGGCTGCTGTACCATTTGTGGCCCCGCCTCCCATACCTCCCAGGGATAAAAGGTCATCCAAAGCTGACCCACCAGCTGCCGCAGGTTGTTGCGCCGCTGCTGGCTGGGCGGGCTGGCCAGGGGAGGAAAAGAGATCCAAAATCTGTTGTGTTTGAGATGTTTGCTGAGGAGCTGCTGTAGCACTTGACAAAAATGGATTTGTGGCTGCTGTTGCACCCCCTTGACCATTATCTGTGTGTGATTTAAAAAACAGTTGCTTTTTATACTTCACTGCTTTCCAAAACAAAAAGAAAATATTAAATTTGAGTTTTTCCATACCCCCTTTTGATTCTTTAAAGTGATTCAACGCTGCTTCCTCCTCAGCCAAAATCTTTTGCTTCTCATCTGAAGCTATAAATGACGAGGATGTATTACTGAAGGACGATACATCAACTGAATTTTGTTTTGAAGAAGAATTTAATTTCTTCCCTTCCAATGTGGCCAGGTGAAGTTCAAGAGCTTCAAGAAGAGAACTTGGAGCTTTTGTTAAATCTGGAATCTCTCCTTTATCAATGCCAACGGCTTCGGCAACCTATCAGATTTCATAAAAGTCTTTTTCAGTATATAGAAAATGACTAAAATTATTCGACTAATGAAATATTATACTATAATAATTATAGTAGATTGGTATAGTCAGAAAAATGTTTCAACAAAATTAATTGTTCAGCCAGGGATAACAAGTTCATCATTTTGTAAAAAGAAATCGGGTTCGCCTCGCCCTAATATGCAGAATATAATTTATTTTACCTTGAGAAATTCAGAAACTTTGTCCATCCGCGTTAAAAACTTTTTGTAGTAGTCGAGTGCGTCCTTCGCACATTTTTTGTTCATTGTGAAGTACTTTTCCAGCATGTTGATAACTGCATCATTGTATGTGGCAAAGAGTCTAATCAGATCTCTGAACAGCAGTGAGAATCCAAATCGCATCAGCGAATTTCTGTGAATGTCATCGGGTGACGAATCAAATTCTAGCAGAGCATCCATCTGCGTCTGTAAAACTGGAAATGTCTTCAGCAGCGGCTCCGTCCCCATCGTTCTTAAAGTGCCATCCTCTTTCCTGGATCAAGAAGTCAGAAAGTCAAAAATACTTTTATGGTACAAGCCTCTGATCCAAATTAACAGAATTAATTATGGAACTGGCATCAAAGTTAATATTGTACACTTACCCGCGCTTCACTTTACAAAAGTCGAACGCCATCGTTCTGTAAGGGAGTTAAAGTTAAAGTTAAAACTGTTTGTCTGATGCGCGGCTCTCTCTCTTTCTCTCAACCTTTTGCTCTGTGTTCTAACAGCTCCTGACGTAAGTCGGAGGAGCAAATTAAACATCACATTTTAAACTATTTATAATGATTTTCGAGCGAGACCTGTATTCACATTAATTATGTGCAGACATTTTTGAGTTTGATTAAACAATTACAAATGACAAAGTTTTCGAGTAACTGTTACTCAGTAACATCTCAACTCACTCAGTGAGCAACAGATCAAGAATCAAAACGGATTGTGAAATGGAGAGGGAGAGAGACCACGCTATTGGTTTATACAATTTTGACAATGATGAATCATCATTGATTGATGATATATTTCTTGGCGTTAATGTAAACCAAATCTGCAATATTTATTATACTGTACCTGTATGAGAGTGCCTTCTCATTTAAGTATTTGGCGTATCTTCGGATGAAGGGTGAAACTTCATAACCTAAGGAAAAGAATTTTTTAAAGTTATTATTCAATTTCCATCAGCCTATGACACTTTCATTTATAATCAGAGACTACCCCGACATCCAATAACCATCAACTCTAAAACGACTATACCAGGTTTGTTAACGTCGCCAACCTTGGCTAATTTTACTATATATCTAATTACCAAAAAAGCACAAAAGAATGATACCTTTTCAAGTGATTTTTAAAGCTTACATACAAACTTACAGCAAAGTAAAGAATTTACTATTAAATTATACTACTCATAGTTAACTGAATAATAAGAAAGAAAATATATATACCATCTCATCAATAATTAATTGCAGTGCATACTCTATGGTCTAAAAGTCTACGTCAGTGCACCAACTTAATGGAAATGGAAACGATAATGAATAACTTTCACTTCATTATCATATTAAAGAGAAAGAGAGTTTTTTAAATGCAACTATATTGTGAGTGTGATGTATGTATGAAAAGATTTTTACCGAGTCTCGGTCCAGCACCAACTTCACAGATTGCATGAAATGTAAAAGAACATTTTTCACATATTGATAATTTTGTACTGCATTGCATAATGATTGTAATAAATCATTTCAACAGTTTTTGTGCAAATAAATTAATTACATTACTTCTCTAAACGACTTGACTTTTAAAGGAATGGCTAATCTAAATCATATATACGTTTAATTTCTAATTAAAAGATATTTACTATTTTGCGTCAATTTGCAAAATTTTAACCTAGCCTAATCACACTACTTAATATATAATATGTCTTGTTAATGATTAGGTCAGTCATTGCATGCTAATTAAGTTTAGTTTTAAGAGTTTAGTCCAACAGCCAAAAATGTTGGCAAATATTCAATGACTCACTCACCCATTAAATCTTCCAGAATTTTAAGGGGCGTAATAGAAATAAATTATAACAACGTGTCAAAACGAAATCGTGTTTGATATCGTTGATAATTTAAATAATTATTGTAATTATTAAGTTTAGAAGTTTTATCACGATCAGAGTTTGCATGAAGGAATTGTCAAAGTAGAAGATTATCACATCATTAATAAATGGTTCTGTATTCTCAATTTCACAATGTAATTATGACCAAGCTTACCTTGGGGGTTCGTCTTATCAAGAAATGACGATAACTGGAACGTACAGTTGCTGGAGGCCAAATATTGGGTAAATCTCTGTTAAAGTAGAGTACGAGTTGAAGGTGTATTGAACAATTTAGAGTTTGTTGTGTAAAGGTTGAAATTTTCAGGGTCTTGGGGAAAAATACTAATATTCTGGGCACTTACCTCATTTCCGTAACACATCAAATGGTGTACTGTTAAAAGTGCTTTAAAAACCACTACCCAATTTGTGTTCTGCGACCTTTCAATTAGCAGATTGGCTAACTGAAGTATAGACACATTAGGCTCATTGGTACAGTGAACCAAATCTGGCAAAGCAATTAAAAGAGCCAAGAATGAATTAGCTTAAAAGAATAAAAAATACTTTCACTCTAAATAAATTTTATCAACTTACAATCTAAATGTTTCTTTTTTGGTGGAATGAGTTCTTCAGTCGTCGCTTTGCACACTGCCTTAGCTAACCCTTGGCCCGCTAAGGAATGTTTGGCTGCGAGAAGCCTATCTGATATTGTCTGACCACCAGACATTTCTGTTTTGCTTTGTTGTAGTTTCGTTAAGGATAAACTTAATGAAATCCTTAGAAGTTGCGGTGACCTCTGATAAGTCGATAAAGACAAATACACAAAAGTTCACAAGACGCCGTCCCTTGCTCACTTCATCTTCAGTAAATGTGGTCCGGCGACAAACATTTTGATAACGATGGGTCTCCTGAAAAAAGATAAATCAAAATTCAATTTTTGATTTAAAAGATAAGCGTCCGGATATGGTATGGAAACGTTATTATGAAGTAGCCATTGAGGCGTTAACGGTTAACAAGTTTCAATCTATTCATCTCAGTTCAGTACTAGTGTGACAGTGACCATTTTGACTAAAAATGAGCATGTCTAAATAACACGACATCATTAACACACTGCAACTCCCACAGGCGTTAGTCTCAGAATTAAAGCGGTATACATTAAAGAACAGCAGCGGTGGTAAGTTGCGTGTGTGCAGCGAGAACTACTAAATCACGCCCC
>VYYJ01005121.1:0-11743 GCA_021029165.1 Cyphoderus albinus
TTGTAAATGTTTGGGATAAGTGGTTTGAAAGGTTGGCCACATGGTCGAGTAATTAGGAGTTAGCGGGACCGGACATTGAGGAAATGTGTAAAGGTTTGTCTTTAAAGGACAACACGGCTGTCGTTTTTATTCTCTACTGTGCTTTAATCTTATTTACTTTGTTCGTGTTTTTTAATTAAAATGAAAATTAAAAATAATGTCGAATTATATTTCGATTAATAATAATTACTTATCAAATCCTAGCAATTATAATTGGCTGTTTTAGAAATGGCGTTAACAAATTTAACATGGGTCAGTTTTCATATTACGGGGCAGTGTGAGTTTCTTTAGAATTGCCATCAGTCAGTTTTATGGAAATTATATTAGACACATTTCAATGAAATATTGTATTATCGTCAGAGAACGTTTATTCGAGTAAGGAATTCTGAGTATATTATATATTCAGGCTTCAATTTACATATTACTTAATTAGATAGTCTATGTGGTTACTTTATTTGAATGTGGGTATATGATGTGTATTTAATATAAATTAGAGAATATATCAACATAATACATAATATCATCCGTCGTTCGATCATATTTGTACCATACACATTTTAGAGGAATCACACCTTCACCTTCACATATATTTTTATGCGATACACATAAAAGGATCCACTAGAATCTAGTGACTAAATTAAATTCTTAGTTCAAATTCAAATGATGCACTTGTAAACTTGCAGCATCTGCTACATTAATTATTGGAAATAACCACTTAACTAATACATTAGCATTAAGTTAGCGGCATTTGTAAGGACAAATGCAAGGCAATTGAAAGGCATCGTGTTATCAATGAAGTTTGAAGAACCTACGTGAATTTTTAGTTCGCCTAAGGACGCAACAATGCGCTTCAGTTCCCTATTGTGACCTACAACAGGGTCATTCTTCGAAGCCACTAAAAATTTCTGTGAGCAGGTAAGAATACTAGTGCAGATTGTCAGTGAAAATATTATAGCAGATGTATTTATCCCAAACAGCGGAAACAATAAAAATCCTGGCATTTCAACTTTATGGTATAGCTTAATGCAAACAAAAATGCAGATCGTTGTTCCGATCGTAGCCAATATAATTATCACGGGAAGCAAGACACTTCTCATCATCTCGTCGTATATCAGATTAAGGATACGTAACTGACGATAAATATGAAATCTTTCATTGTATGAGTAGGAAAGACGGAATTTATTGAGCTGTTTAATATAGTGAATGAAACAACGAATACCAATGCATGCGAAGTCGTACAAAATGTATACCGATGCCCCAAAGTAACATTGATACATGTACCAGTCAAAAACTAGAAATCCTGTTCTTTCGAGCCATCCACCTGGAATCTGGCACGTCTCTACATCACACTGCTTCCAATACATGAAGGTGAACATGGCGAATGGTGGCATGCAAGGGGCAGCGACTAACAATGCCGTTATAAATACGGGCGCCACAATGATTAGAATTATAGCGGTTAGAACGACGTATTGGGTGAAAAGGTCCAATTGCTTTTTTCTCGCTGTGAAACATTTGGTCAAAGTAAGCGTTTTTACGACAGCTTTACACCATATTTGTTTCAGTTTAATAAATTTTATTACCTTGTGGATTTGTTCGCTCGTAATTTAGAAACCAGGATGGAAACTGACACAATTCCGACCGACGCTTTACACGGAAGTATATGATATAAGACACGCTTCCGCATATGCTTTCAATAAACATACATGCTATCGCGTTTGCCCCAACTGTGTTGTTTCCAAAAGAAAAAGTAAAAGTCGAGATTACGCTGATTGAATATAGTAACAAAACTGAAAATGTGATGTTACAACCAACTCTATTATTGGTGATTTCCAAGCAGTCTTTGTTGGTAGACCAAGCAAACGGTAAAATGTTTATTCTATTTAAATAACGAAGTAGCAAATTATTATAGCGAATAGATTGGTGATACATCTTTGTACGACTTGTAAATCCTGATTTTAGACAACAACGTATTAAAAAAGAACTATAAAATTGGTTGGCTTTGCTGCGAATAACTTTATTCAAGGGAAATGTTTCCAGCTCCTTTCCTTTTTCGGAGCAAATAAGGAGGGCATGGTTACAAGTTTAAATAATAAATTACAAAATTAACAAAATCGATTATACCTAATGCTTAATTATGAGTTATTTTCCATAATCTGTTTTCAACTTTACCACATTTAGTTCTATAGATAGGTGGGACTTTGTTAGATTTAAAGTAAGCGGCGTGTATTATGTTGATCAATGTGAAGGTTATGAAACAAGAAAAAGGTAAGCGGAAACATTTAATTGGAAGGTTGTACATTTATTGATTTGTTTTTAACATTTGTCATTATACAGCAGGTATTCTATGCATGTGGAATATTTTGCGAATCGCACCATCCAAAATTATTAGAGTAACTACTCTAATAAAGCGTTTAAATACAGTACGCGGTCTTTGTAAAGTGTAGAAGAGATGAAAAGTCGTAAATTATGTGAATATTAATCGCACTCCTTAAAACTGCGTCTGAATAAAATTGAAGGAAGATAGGTACAAAACTTAAATAATACATACCGTATTTGGTAGTAGGATGTATTATGTCACACAACATTATACTTTAATATTTTGTATCTAGTATGACAATTCCTTGCAGAACGGACAATCCCGTGTCTCTCCGTTACACCATAATTGAACAGACTAATGAATAGCTCTGGGAATATCAATTATTAAGTTTAAGATGACAAATACGAGCTGGTTCCCTAATACTCTAGACAAAGTGTGTGGGAACTGGGAACTGAAAACTGGATGCGAATGAGAGAGAGGGAGATTGGTTTGAAAGACGCAGGAAATTAAAATGGGAGTAAAGTTTAGGATTTCTATTGTTCCCTTTCCTCGGGAATGTAAATTTAGGCTTTATTTACAAAACTGGAAATTTGGGAATTTTAATGTGAAATTGGTCAGAATGGACAGTCCATTATGGACTTCTCTGAAGGAGAAGCTGAGTTGTTGTTGTTTCTACTGAAGCTGAATGATTACTAGGCAATGAACTGAATGTTACAATGCGTTTTATGTGTCTGTACTTAAAAGCTAAAATTATAATCAGTGGACATGAGTTTTCTAGAAGAATGTTGAAACTAAATTAACATGCGTTCATGTCATGAAGGAAAATACCAACTTGGCTAGAAATACATTGAAATAAAAAGGTCATTTTCTTATGTCTTAATTTACATTTTTCTCCTTAATGCTTCATAAAAAAATCAACGAAATAAACTAACATTTGTTATATGTGTATGGGTTTGAACTAACTACGATTCGCATTTACTACTAAAACGGAATAAAACGTTATTTTAAGAAGAGTAACTTGAATATAAAATAGCAGCTTGTTATGTGTTAGAAATTCTCATATCGTATTCAGTCAGTTTGGTTGCGGTATAAAATGGTCCACCGGATTATTTTTTCCACACAACCATGAAGAGAAAAATTAATAAAAACAGTCGAGTGACACTTCCAAACACAACTCAATTAAAAAGGGTTTTTATATGGTAACCGGCAGTATATGAAATAGTGAGAAATTGGGTTTAATAAATGCATGTTTTACCGTCGGTTCGCATTGTCCGCCTTTTTCATGTTTGCCACGTAGGTTCTATTGGGTTTAAAGGGTATACTCAAGTTACTCAGATATTTGAGGCAAGAGGACTAATAAATTATACGGAAATTATGCACGGCGTCGTAGAATACTTTCCTTTGAAGCAAGGGTGAATTGACAAAGTAAGGAGGAACCGCCTTTTTCCGACATTCATTTTCTTGAATTTCATGCATGGGTTGGCTTCGTACATTCTTTCCCTTTTCTTGGACAAGTTCCACATTAACTTCTCAATCTTTGTAAATTTTTCTTTTCTCATTTTGTAGGTGTTCATTGATTTGTGTGTGTATTGTGCTTTGACCTTTCACTCAGCTTACGTCACACTAATGTAAAGTATAATTTAACGCAGAATGGGACAATGCCTGAGAAATGCCTGGGAAAATTCACAAGAAATCTCAACTGCTTTGTTTTTGGATTCTAATAGGATTCAATGAATTATTTATTTTTATCCCACTATTCCCACTCTTGAAATTTCACTCGGATAAAACCATTTTTAGGAATCGTTTTACAAAGACAGCTGGGAAGGAATAGCCAAAATTTAAAATGATTTTAAAAGTATATTTAAGTTTCAACATTACACGATACGGTGAAACATAAATGAGGCTTGAAAAATGGTAGTTCACCATAGTATTCCATATTCTATACTTTTATTGTTATAGCGTAATAGATTTTTTTAAAGAAAAGCAACCCCTATTCATTTAGTTTTGTTTCGATATCACTAAACCACTTTAAATAAAGAACAATTTCTTAAATTGGAAATACATATGTGTTCACTTCTAGTTTTTATGATGATATTGTCATGTCATGTGACACCAGAATAAAAGATAAATGGAATCGTTAAACAGGGCACTGGATTAAACTTTAAGTTTAATCTCTTTGACAACTTTTGTGTTACGAATTCCACTGACCATAAGAAATAGTTCAGCTAGGCACTAATAACAGCATGAGGCTTTGATGGAATAAATCAAGAAAATGTCAAATGAGAAATTCAATAGATTCTTATCATGGAAGTGCTTTTGTGCTCCCTCTACAAATTTAACAGAAAAAACACTTTCAACCGAAAAAGTGACGCTGATTTCATTACCGAAGTCAGATTTTACCGAATTCGGTCCACAGTCGAGATAAGAATTATGTATCGGTAATATAAATATACTTTACTTGCAAAAGCATAAGCATACATATTGATTTCGCTTAATAAATTTTTCCCGTGAAAGTAAAAGTTTTAAATTGTTTTAATAAAATGTTTTATATTTGTTACAGCAAAAGGTTTCTTTAAATATTAGTTAGTTAACTTTACTCATAATTATCATCATCATGTCGAGTAGCAGAATATGTTACAATTCTGAGCAGCAACCTCACTCCAGAGTTTTTTATCATTATATTCGATCAGAAAGAGAAAGAAGTTTATCATTATGTTTGAGTCAAAGAGAAAAGGAAAGAGACTTTTTTATTACTGTATTTTTAGTATGATGGAATATGCCAGTTGAAACAGAGTAGGTAAAAAGCCGACGATGAAAAGCTTTTATGATTTGAAAGGAAGATGAAAGAGAATATTAAAACAGCAGTAGTAAAAAAGAGGACGACAAAGAGTTTTATGACTCGAAGCAGAGAAAGAGTTTTACCACATGAATTGGCAGTAGTATAGTTGTGTGTAATTATAGGAATTGCAAGTTAGTTGATATTGTTTGTTAGTATTATAATTTAGAATACTGCAGTGGAATAGATTCATGCAGGCAAGAGGAGAAGAAGCTTGAGAGTAGAAATAGAGTAATAGTGTTATAGTTCTTGTGGTCTTAAATTATACTATTATATGCTTATTCAATTCTTATAAAATATAATGTAGCAAGCAAGCAATGAAAATCCGTTTGCTCCATTGGTATTTAAACGCTGAGTGCTCCACAGATTCGGGGAGTCCGTAGGAGAAGGGAGCAGTAGAAGCACAAGTTCCAGTTGGAAGTGACAGCTTCATAGTTCCGGCACTCAGTGGCACTTAAATAAAAGCCATGATTGCATAGTAACCTCGGTCTCAGTTACCCCTTTATTTTGAGAATCGCGACAAAAGACTCATCTCTCAAGATAGAGTCACAGTTTGCTTTTCTCCAGCTCTTTGTGAGCATTCATGCATCTTGCATCGAGCATTTGCATCTTGAATCTTGGCGTTTCAGATTGCCTACTTTAAGGACTACAAGAACCCGTGACCAAGCCTTGGGGTAGCAAGGAGAATAAATACTACATCAATCCAAATTATTTAAAAAATATTACATACTTATATGTATTCAATTAATCAATGTCAATGCCCGACCACCAATATGTAGTTCTCCCATTCTCGTAGTTTTCCAGCACATTCTCGATTACACTCCCATCACAAAGCTCAACCCTAAACCAAAACCCCACTGTTCTGTTGGACATTCTATTGTATAGTAATCTAACCCGGAGTTGAACCGATGCATACGGATCTTCACAATTATGCAATGATCGTTTAATGAGCTTCTCAATTTGGTTCCAGAGTCCCCTATTCACAGACAGGTTTTGCGGAAAAATATTATACGTTTCAGTTCCGGTACCGCCCAACTGTCGACCAACGATATGTCCAGCGTCATCATCACAAATCGTTGGGTGGTTGTAGTAACCGTTCAGTTCATTCCTGCAGTAAGATCTTGTGCGATCATTTGTTGCCGTACCCGTATCCAAATGATCGGGCCAGATTCTAGCGTGAAGATACTCCGTTCTTCTATGGTTTCCATCGTGTTCATACTCCATTATCGGATTGCTGGGATCATTTAAACGGACCAGGTTGGCGATTACCGCTACTCCGATGAAAATTGCTTGCTCTGTCGTTAGCCTGTGTCTTGTTATGTCACATTGCTTAACTAAAATGGTTGAGCTCTGTATTGCTTTAGGTTCCGCTCCTTGGCATATCCCAGCATCATCATCCCCACAAACGTCGTGTGGCAAACAGAGACCAAACGATCCCTTGAAATTTGGAAAGCCTATTAAGTCAAAGTCTCTGTCCGCGTGTTCTGGACTAACAAGACTTCGAGTGCGACCGGTACAGTCTGGATTCTCGTAAATTCTGACACAAGACCCGAAAGAATTTATAGACTTCACGATGAAGAATACACTTTTTACGCATGGTTGAAAACTCGATATTTGAATTGTGTTGGGCGAACCTATAAATATCATTTGCATAAATTAATATTGAAACAAGACGAATAAATTATGTAAAACAAAAATATACCTTCATGATTTGTCGCGCTGTAAACGCGGATTTCGATGCTTGTCCACTCAGGTGATATTCCTGCCACCGTAGGTTTATTTGTTGGAACTAAATCAGTTTCTGTTTTTAAGAAGCAATTCACGTTTGGCTGGTCCTGCTCGTATGTGAATCCGCGACATAGTAAATGTCTTTGACATTCTTCACAGCATGAAGTAATATCGGGAGTGAGGAAAGAAGAGAGATCTTTTCCAGGTGAAATGTCAAAAAACGGATAGTACCCACATTGATTTACTGCTTTCCTTGCCAGAGGTGATGTAGAATTTATTTCAGTATTTCTCTGAAGTGTTGTCGCGAAAGCCAGTGACAAGGCCCAGGTGACAAATAAAATAACAAGGAATCTCATACTTACAAGGTAAACTAAAAAGATGTGAAATTAAAAGGGTTGGAGAAAAATGCACATAAATAAATTTATTAAAGGTAAAGAAGCTGCTGTTATTCCGTTTGTATCACAAAATTAGGACTGGAAAATAATAATGAAATATACTGCACAGACGCCACTTTGCTTTGTTAATGTGGACACACCGCACGAATGCTTATCAACTGCTAACTTAATATATGTATATTCAACTGCTTTTATAGCATAACTTATCTTCATGATTTTCGGTCAAACTTATATTATTTATTGTGATCGTGATTGTGAGTTTATGATTTTACAAATTACGTGGGGTCTGAAGCTCTTGACTGAAACAATATCATTTATTTTTGACGCACGAAGTCCATATATTTTTTAAACAGGTGATACAAAAGATGATAGACATTTTGATAAATTGATTGACACCTTCAAACAAAAACCAACACCTAATTATATAAAATTGGGTCAACAGAAACGAAATGCAATTAGTATCAGTTAGATAACGGTAAAAATATCTTTACAAGGAAACCTCTGAAGGATCGGTTATTTTTCAAAGTGTATTGCTCTGAATTTAAGACGGGGTAAAACACAGAGAAATTAATAATTAAAAAATTTATTAAATCATAATTTAAGAAAATTTAATATCAAAGCAAAACGTTAGGCCAGAATAAAATATTGAGTAGAATTATGTAATTCCGCATTCGTATTTAAACGGTGTAATGTAACAATATGCAATAATTGCCAAAGAGGGAGGAATTTGTGCCGCAGCCTGAAACTTGCTCTTCCGCAAAGCGCGTTTGACAGTTATGGCAATTAAATAACCTTATTTATGTTTATAATGAAAAAGTCATTTGTTTAAAACACTTTAGAAAAAGCGTATCTGAATGTTCCCTCGTTACCAACATGCTTACACAGCCAATGCGTAGACATTCTGATTAGCAATAAATTAATTTTAATTCAATTCAATTACTGCTCAATGTTCAATATTTTTAGATAACGTTTTTATTGCATAATTGTTTACCGCACAAATTCTTATCACTGTCACCAAACTTGTTCTCCTGTAATTTCTGATGAATAGTGCACACGCCACCAATTTATACTAAAATTTGCATTATGCACATAACATTAAAACATAAGATCTTTCAATCTGAGCCGTGGTATTTTTGAAGTGTTTACCAGAATTAAACAGTGGGAATTCCCACTTACTAAATATAGGTGAACATAATTTACAAAATTTATATGACCCACTTAAGTAGATTGACAATTGAAAGCTTCAACCTGAAGCAAAATCAATTTTTTAATGTAATAATAGCCAAGCAGACACTAATCAAGTTTTATTGGCGTTAATCATCGTTGTAAAATTAAATTAAATTGTTAAATGTATTTATATTATACTGTAATAATTGCAAGTTTGCATACATATTTACATTATGTAACTAAAATTAAGAATTACATTAGAAATTGGTTTCACATTTTTACTTTTCACTTTTATTAATCTTTTTGCGTTCTTGAATTGAGACTACGGTTTCAATAATAAAATATACAAATGCTTTCACTCAAACTATAGCTTCTAACACTAGCTTTCACTCTTCTAACACCTTATTCAGGAAATGAAATATTTAACAAGTTTCAGTGGAATCAATGTCAGAATCTTGTTATTCGAAAGAGAGAAAAGAAAAATATGAACTCTACGGTACGTATATATCTACTTTACTGAGTCAAGTTTACTCGCAGATTTCAAGCAAGGTTCCCGGAATTTTATTTATTTATGAGGCGCTGAAATTTTTACGACATCATAACATTTATTTGCTCTGATACTTAGCAATGCTACTATGCATGTTGAATAAGGAAAGCATTACACTTTGTGGCCTCATGTTACATTCAGCTTAAATAAATTAATGGCTATTTTGACATTCAGTGTCACTTTCACCCTGCAAAGCTAAACATGCATATACCTTAACGTAGCAAAGTAATCCAAAAATGGAATTGTCACAGTTTGTTACATAATACTGGTCCAATATTAAATATAGAGAGTAACTTACCTAATCTCCAATGGAGATTCTCCATTTTATATAATAAACCATATTGAAATTATTTAGATAACCATGCATGTGGATGAAGAACATTTGGTTCCCAAATAGTAATCGTGACTTTACTGTGCTGCACTGGCTGCATGTGACCTGTCGTGCTGTGTTAATCCTTCGGGAACAAAATGGCTGAGCGATTCTATAAGGACCATTATGCATTCAAAATCGCAACATATTGTCTTGGACATAAACATAGGCTGTTTAGGATTTCCCGAGAATCGTATGTCTCTTGTCAACGCCGGTTTATTTATTTCTATGATTCGCTGTCACTCTACTTTCACCTCAATACAAAGGAAATTGTAGCAGAAATAGATTCATACTCTGAAATCCGCTGTTTACTGTCTACGGCAAAATGTCTCAACAAACATACTCAAATATAAATTGCAGGGATTGGTTGAAAATTATATATTATAACTTCAATGACAATAATGCCTCTTTTCAATGTCAGGTTTGTTCCGTCTGGTTGCGTTTGTAATAGTAACGTGTGAACACTCGGGGCGATCTCTATATTGCGGATGTTGTAGACAACATATATTGGCTTTTCATGTATCATTTTCTATCAATAACAATAACGATTTCCTTCACTCTAGTAAAAATAAATAGATCACCAGGGTGAGAGGTAAATTGAAAATTGTGTGAAGTCTAAACACTATTTGATTCAGATAGAGTACCACCGCCTACGGAAAAGTACCATTTCCTACGCGTCATCGCATCATTAAACGGAATTGCTTTTTCATTCCGTTCGCAAAACGCCACAAAACTTGGTTATTGATGTGAATATTATTTGCACTGCAACATAACATGAAACACATAACCACGTAAAGTCAGCACAACACAGATGAAAATTGTCACATTATAAAAAACTTACGTTAAGTTTACTTAAGTTTACTGACTTACTTACTGAGTTTATATTTGATCAAATTAAGAAGTGTTTAAAAGAAAATATGAATTTTTTTCTAACCTACATAAAACGTATACCATAACATAACAGTACAAAACTTCACAGCAAGTGTTTCGAGTGAAATATGCTGCAAAAGTTTTAAATGCACATGCTGTAAAGCAAGGAGATTTTTTAAATTGCAAGACGCAACAAAGTAAATAGTATGCGAAAGCAAAAAATTGGAGCAAAAGCTTGTGGCTTTTCTGCATGTTTATATTACCGCCGGGTTTGTTCGACTTATTTTTGTAGTTTGCTAACTTTCTACTGTCGTTTCGTTAGAAAGTTTTTTGTTGGTTTCGGTTTCTTTGGTAATTTAAGCTTTACATAAAAATGCGTTTAGCGGCCGTAGTTTGTTTGCATAAAGAATGGGTTGGAAAGTTTTTGTAGTAAATGAAAAACTTCCTAAAACGATATGGATCGTTACCCAACAGTAATAGGCATTCCAAAAAAACAAATTCAGGATTCTTTTTGTCACATGATTAAATTGTATGTGGAAAAGTATGTATCATCGGATTGTATTTGAGTGGGCCTGAATGCATTTGTTATGAGATAATGTTTTTGTGTGCATGAGAAATTTCTGTTCTATGTGGTATGTTATTTACTAAAGAAGAAAAAAGGCGACTGAAGTAAAAGAAAGTTTTCTGCTTTGCGATTGTTGTCGTTTCCGATGTCGCGTATGAAAACATCCCCTTTTCCTTTACAATTGCAGAGAGGTTTTTATTATGTTTTGGAAAGGGGAGATTTGCAGTCTAGACATTGAAAAATAACGGAGATGATGTCGATTTACAATATTCAGAGAGAAACTATACCCGTTCCGTCGCTTCTTTTTGTTTTTCATCCTATCAATTTGTGTACGGTGGTGCATACCCAATACATGAAATGGCTGCTTTCTTGCTTCAATGGAAATCGTTCGCGAGGTTTTTGACAAAGACTTTTGTACACTATATTTATGTATGTATGTGCAAACATATATTCCGCCCACGTCCGCGCGGGTAATTTTCTCTGAAAAGGATTCCAAAAATATTGGGTTTTTCCGCAAACAGAGCACCCATATCTAATATCTACCATAGAGAGACGTCATAGATAGAAATTTGACACTGCTGAGTTATATTATTGGCACGAAAATTTATTCAAATTTTAATTTCAAATTATAATTTGATATATTGTAAATTTTGTCACGTTCCTTAATAAAAAAAGGAACCATGGTATTTGAATGAAAGGGGAAAATGGAACTTTGCAACATATTCCGGTTCAAAAATGAACAAAACTACATTTCTCTGACAGTCAGAGTCTGGCTTTTGCTATAACCGAAAAAGTTGTAATGTCCTGAACTAATAACTAATGTACATAGGTTAACTGAAATATTCTCCCGGACTGGACTTCCAAGAGACAAGAAAGTTTTTAGAGTATGTTTTCGAGGTCAACGTTAGT
>VYYJ01005122.1:0-11743 GCA_021029165.1 Cyphoderus albinus
TTTTTCTACAAATTATTTCATTGACAGTTTTACAAACTTTCACTTTAACATAAAATTGGCTAGTATGGAAAACATTTTATTGTGTCCGTCAGACTGAACCCCCACTTTATGTATTATTATTATATTGTCATAAAAGTTGTTGGAAATGTAAATTATTTAACAGTCGTGGTATTCATCGCGTCAAAAGCAGTATGGAATATTTTTGTTGAAAATGGGCAGTTACATCACTCGTAATATTAGATTAGAGGTGACGTCCTGCGTCGACGTGGTCATTAGAAGGAGAGATCTGCAACATTCTATCGGCATGGATGCAGCACAGCGGCAGCTAACAACAAATTGGACATGAACCGACTGGAACGTATTTATTTGTTCCAGTAACCTTTTTGTTGAACAGAAAACTTACACCTAAAAGCTGCGTGATTGTAGGTTTTGATATGTAACACGTGCGAATAAGTTTTGAAATCTGTTTAAAAATCACATCTGGCTCTAAGTATTCAATTAATGCTTAAGGAGTATAAAGAAAATAGTTTTAAGTTAAATATTCCCCGACTTAAGACGCTTATTGCAAGCAGAGATGTCCAGCAACAGTTCACATTAACGATTGTTTGTCTGCTGACAGATACCCTAGTGTGACATAATATGTGACGCAAAGAATTTGATTATGCTATGTATGGTTATCATCATCACACATAAATCCCATTTTTGGCAACACGAAATTTATAATTATTACAGCATCATTGGCAAACTACCAGTTTGCAATTATATTTTTGTTGCTTATTTTTTTCACTTTGTGAACTCTTCAGATAGATTTTGCTTGGAAATTTTCATATGTATGTAAATTTATTGCGCCGAATTTGTGCTTCAGGCTTTTCAAGACCCTGTGTTAGAGTATACAACAGACAGATATAATGGCTACTTTTGTAAATGGGCAAGGTAAAGTGCGTCATCTCTGCTTGCTCTGATACATATACTTAGACACATATTTATGCATGATTTTAACATTCATCCATCCTCTTGTCAACCTTGGTCTTACCCAGTTCTGATTTCTTTTTCTGCTTTTTATTACAACTTTTATTATCATTTAAAGAGTAAGCAGATTATGAGACAAAGCAAAGTGGACAAAATCTGATGTATTCAATGCACGTTCTTCAAATTTTCCTGTGTAATATTTTGTTGTAAAAACCACTGGACAGCTACAGAAACGTTGAATAGTTGTACCAAAATAAAGATGAATGTAAAATTAACCAATCTCCTCCCTCCTCTTAATCCATTCTGATTTTATAATGTGCTCTTAGAAATTTTAAATGAGATACAGAATTCGAAATGATAAAATGACTCTCTCGCATGACTTACCCTATTAACTGCCGCTTCCTCCGACTCCTCCTCATTTGACAGGGCTGTCAAATCGGATTCGGAGAAACTGAGTGAACTGCAGGTACTGCAATCTGAAAATCTGCGCCGATGTTTTTGTTGACTAAATTCTGCATCGAGTTCCTCTAATGTTATGAATTTTTCTCCCTCTTCCTGACACAAATCATGGTCACTGATTACCACCGAAGGAGGCCGTAACAGTTTTCCTTCTGCGCCCAAAGGTCCTCCAGGACTTATGGGAAATGTCGGTGCTGCTGTTACTATTGCTGTCGGCGATAAGCTAGATGCGCAAATATCAGATGTATTGGGATTTCCTGAGCTGATTTGAGTAGATGAAGCAGTCAATGATATTCTTTTAGGAATGTCACTCCCGGAAGACACATTAGATAAATTAGATGCACTACAACCTCTTCCGCTAACACTGTACGAAGTTGTACTGATACTCCTTTTAAACTTATCTACAGACTTCTTTTTAACAAGGCAAGATTTTTCGTCCGTTACGAACAAGGGTAAAGTGGGTGTGAGAATTCTATTTTGATGATGACGAGAGAGGCACGACTGGTTTTTGAAGGATGACGAAGCTGTCGAAGAAGCTGACGAATGTGTGGATGGAGTGTCCTGGGGACACGAGTGCCGATAGGAAGAATAAATTTTCTTGCTTGGCGAAGGCTCTCCTCCGATTGAGATTGAGAGACTGTCACTTGATCTAGAGCTTTCAGTCTCCTCAGCACTACCAACAGCAGAGTCATCAGACCTCTTCCTATGCCGACATGAGCTCGGAATCTGAAGCAAATTTGGTGTTGACTTTGCCCTCCGAATTGTCTCCCCTGTCCCCGTACCAAGCCTTTCCCCACCGCTCGGCGAAGACTTTGGAGAAAGCAGGTCTGAGTTAATAACGCAATATCCTTCGTCAGACTCATGACTACCGCACTGTATTGAGCTATTCGCATCATCCAAATAGTCATTACTGTCGTCACACATAGCAAATAGGAGGTCCTCTATTTTCATCCTCGACTTAAGCTGAGGTGCAACGAGAAGATCTCGGGGAGCTTCCAGCACAGGGGAAAACAAGGACGGAAAGCAGTCTTTTCCTCCAGACGTCATGAAAAAAATTGAAGTTTGTGTTCTCTGCTTATTTTGAAATATTTTTGTAGGCAGTCAGACTATAAAACGGCATGTGTATACGTACTTTATTCTTATAAATTCAGTTTCTCAATAAATTATTTGACACTGTTATCACTGGTTCTCAAGAAATGACTTTTATCCATAAGTCGAGATCATTAATTTTCGGCACAAAAAAATACAAAAAACATTAATTAAATCACTTCTGTGTTTTTATTCGATTCGGGCAGAGTCAGTTTTCCAAGCTCGTTTCATAATTTTTGAAAAAAGCTGCTGTGAAATCCGAACCTTTCAGGTCAGTTCGCAAACGCAAAGGTCATTCAAACCAATACTTTACAACAACAGATCTTGCTCTTCCATGATTAATGAGTTACAAACCAACACGCTTACAATTTATTGCAATTGTTACTAAATTTTGTATACACGCTCATGTAAAAGGGTTGGTCTTCCAAACACTTCAATAATTTGAGAACTGGAATTTGAGATATTTTCAAGAATTTTGATAATTATCACAATACGACAAATAAAGACAATTCCAAAATTACATAAATTGCAGAACTTTTAACTGTTATCGTTGTTAAAGAATCTAAGAAAAAAATCCATTTGAAAAATTTGCTTCCTAATCTTCGAATTTAGTCTACGTTTCTTCATCCTTTTCTTTGGAGTTACACAGAGCCAACTCAGACTCAGAGTGAGCTCTTGGATTCTCTTGAACGGTTTTTCAAGCGGTCGAAATTCATTTCATTTCATGCTTCCTGCTTTGCCTCACTCCGCTACAGCGAAAAGAAAGCAAGGAAGCTCTGACAATGAAGTAGTTACATCTGGCTTTCTAAAATCTAAACTTAACCGTTCTCACATTGATAAATAAATGTTTTTTCTTGTGAGTGAAATTCATTAAACAAGAGTCTATGGAACGTTACGGACTTTGTATTTATATTACTAACAGATCTAAACCAAGGACCTGCGAAGTCTTCTCACTCTTCACTGAAACACGCATGAGTTTATGGATGATGAAAACTACTCACTTAAAACGTGTGGGTTGATTTGATGACTATTTTGTGTTATAGCAGCTGCTTCTTTCGAACACATTCGTTTCATTGTTCAAATCAGTGTCACCCAAAGAATCTCATTTCATTGGAACAAGTTGTGTAAGGACTCCATTGTGAAGGCTGAGGATTAAATGTGTGCGTTACTCCTTAGCAGCTTGCCCATCTGAAAATGATATTACAACAGTGTGTCACTTTAAAGGAGAAATATATAACACGTTACGTAAAAATAAAAAAATAATTCAAATTAAAAGTGTGACTCCTTCCTTAATGTGCTCAATCCAGGATAAATCTGTAATTTATTCCTCTTATTCATGAGTTTAGAAACAAAGCGAGGACGAAAGTTCAATGAAATTCCTTGTACTTTCCTGGTAAATACAATTTGCATGTCTTAAAATATGATTTCAATGCGCGGCCAAACGCACAACATAACATTACTCGATTCACATGAGTTGCCAAACTTAATTCGAAATTAATCGAATCAAGCCTTATATTGTCAGTCAACACAAACCTATCATCAATCATCATGACCTGATATCATCGGCGTTGGACACTTTATGAACGTGAAGTATAAACTGATCACCAATTGATTCGGTCACACATTTAAATGTCTACGTATACGTGTAAATAAAAAATGTAATATCTCAATTATGCATGCCATACATTTCATTTATCATTGTCGTTCATCTTCAAAACATACTCCACATCACATCTAATTATATCCTTGCAATCTGATACTGACAGCGACACTACAATTTGGACGTTCAGACGTACTTGTAAAGAAACTGTAAAAGCGATGTAAAGAAAGCTTGAAGCTGCTTAATCTGAAAATATAAATAATCTAAGCCTAGAGCTCAACGTTTAAGTACAATAAAATGAGGTTGTAGGTGCATAATGAGGGCAGTGACATTAGTAATAAAAAATAATGATAGATTTTTATCACATTCAGAAAAGAAAATTTTATTAAAAATTCAGAAAACTTTGAAAAATCTGCTCGTCAAAGCATTCAGAATTCCAGGTATAAATGTTCATGAGGATCTAATGTACTGGTAATAACAACTCTTTTGCATTAGCTTCGAATTTAATGTACATATTTCGTGGAAGCTTTCGTACCAAATGACGGAACAAATGGAATAAATGGAATGATTGAGCAACCAATTCGTACAACTCGAAAATAGAACCTTGCTACTACCTCTCAACTGAATTTATACCTACTTTACATTTACAAAGACCAAGTGGAAGAAAAACATTACTCAACTTCGCTGGGTTAATCAGAACATCTGTAACAAAGCCATGAGGAACGTGAACTACTTAGGAGTTCTAAAGCAGAAAAGAGGAACAAAATGTGAAAGTCCTCATCTTCAATTCCACATGTCAAGGCGAACACATCTTTGTTATTTCAATCCTCACATTCCGCATTCTCCCACCACCGTCAGTCACGCTTGCCGGCGTTTTATGTGGTTGTGTGTGTTACCAAACTTTATAAAATTGCTTTATAATGGGAGCAGTAAAAGAAACTTTAAAATATAAAGAATCACTAAAAATATCTTTTGATTCAAAAATGCATAAATCATTTTTTTTAGTTATTTGCCGTCGCCGGAATGCTTTATAGTATTGTAATAGTAGGTTAATTTTCCTGGATGTTCGTTGTTAGATGATGATTGATGATGATAATGGAGGTGATGAAGTAAAAGCAGTGTGTAAATATTTCGAATATTAAATCACGCATGAATCATTGATGATTTGATTTACGGTAACGTGTGTCGGCTAATGATGTGTCTGCCGCGCCGAATATTGCAATGACATGGATCGTTGCCCTCTATAATTTATCCCAAAATGATTCCAATTCCAATACAAGATTTTCAAAGTTGTCATCTCAAGTCTCGTAACATCAACCACTTTCTCATTCAATCAATAAACGTTTCGTACTTTGAGACCAACTGTAAACATATTTGTTCAAATACATTCTGATTGACTGATTAGAATTGAATAAATGACATCTTTTTATCTTTCATTTACATTGTTTAACAGAAACCCCGCGCTACAAGGCTACTACAATCAAAGTCGATTTCATTTTAGCCGAATACGTTATTTGTGTGAAGGTAAAAGTATTTTAATCATGTAAATGTTACCCGGTTTTCTCTGTGTGCATTTTAAATTCGATTACAGGTATACCTTATTGAATAAGGCTTATTCAAATTCGAGTCAACTGTTAAATAATTTTTAAACAATACTTACAGTAGCGTCACAGTTTTGACTACTCTGATTTCAGCAATTAGTAGTAGCCTTCATGTAATTGTCTTTTCCAATAATTCCAATTCGTATCCATCCGATTAACGATTATATTGTTGAGGTAGAGAGATAAAGGTCTGAGTGAGTGATTAGGTTCACACACGAATGAGTTGATGTTCCGATGTTCCCACACAGGCTGTACGAGATTGTGAAAATGTGAACACGTTAGCACTTGCACACATAAAGGTTACTATTCCTACTTGTTGCGTTCCATCGGAAATGTCCACCTTCTGTGCATATAATTATCTTGTGAAACTCTCTAGACTGTAAAGTAATGAGAAGGAAAAAGTCTTCGAAAATTATTCTTAGTTTTCTGCACTGCAATAATTGTTTCCATCCACATATTAGTTTGGCCGAAATTTTACTACTAAAGTAAATGTTTATGTACGTATTTCATGATGTGTGTGGTGGGTGCAGAGTGCAGAGCACAAATTCGTTTGGATGATAAGAAGTGTAAGGAAATTCTAATGGAGTAATTGGCAGTCTGAAACTTCTTTACCACATCCACAGTCACAATCTCAAGTAAGTCACAACCATTTCTATTTCATTTACAACCACTGCCGCTGTCCTGCTTCTTTTCAGCTCATGTTATTATAACTTTAACTATAAATAACTCGAACTCGTAAGAATGTGACTCTATTTACAATTTTATGATTAGTAATTATTTATTTGCCTTCATATCCGTCCTGTAGACTTTTGATTTGCATTCACTCCACTTTATAATGATATGATGACGACTGCAATTGGTGTAGATTTCAGTCTTCACTTCCATTCCACACGTTATTGACGGAGGACTATCTTCGGTCGGCACAACAGTAAGTATCAAACTAGAAAAATTAACTCCACGATCACCATTGCGCATTGAAACCAAAGTATTCAAAGTTACACTCACTTCATATAACAAACACCAAGCAATCAGGACATGCAGCGGCAGGACATTGCGTTTCGTTTGGTTACTTTACGACTTACTTGCATACGTCCAGGCTTCTCGAGAGTTTTATTATATTATCATGTTGTATATCGTCACAGCACACACTTCGTCATCACCATCAACTTACAACATAACATTACTTCTGTAAAGCAACAAAAGAGATGATATATTTTTGGTGGCTATAAAGCATTCTTGACTAAGTGGAGCCGAACATTTTTCTGGTGGATGGAAGGAGTTGGGTTTGATTTGATGAGCACAAAAAAGCCTTTTAAGTAGAATGCAATACTCTGCAATACGATGTAACAATCTGTAAATACGTACACCAAATATTGGGCGAATAAAAGTGAACGAGACAAGGATAACTTTGAGGAACATTACGCTTGGTACAATGTAACGCAACGCCTATATTTTACCTAGGATTATTATTATCATCATCCGTCAGCATCATAATCATCTCGTGGATGCAGCAACAAAGGTGAGTACTTTACTATTATATACGTACATCATGTTCACCCTCGTCACCTAAAACTAAAACCCATACCAACACTAACCAACAAACCGTGGTCAGATTAATGCTCCTTCATTTTTAACGAAAACCATTCATTGACTCTGTCTGTTTATGAGCAGAATTTCTGCTGCAGAAATGCCTTCACTTCATCTCCACTCTTTTCCTCCATGTGGCTTAACTCACAATCAGCAAAACAGCATCAAGATGAAGATTTTGCATTGTAGGCAAGATTCGGAAGATTCAAGTTATGAATGAATGAAATGTTAATAATTATTACCTGGCTTGCTTTTGCAGAATTGCAGGCAAGTCCATTGTGTATTTCGGAAATGAAAGCCATGAAAAGTGCATAGAGCAGGTGAACAAGATTTTACGAAAGGTAAGTAATAAGCGTTTTACTCCTGCAATGGTTTGTGTAGAGTCAGTTCAAATTTCCTCTCGCATAACACAAAGTGTCAAAAGTACACAGGAAATGCGATAGGAAGAACGGTTACAGATACAGCAATAATCTGAAAATGCCAGAACGAATAATGAATATGATGACCTGCTCGTACTTACTGGTATATGCAAATGTATGTTCTGAGTTCTCATCATCAACATATTTTATGCATGCAACTTATAAATGTAAAACAAAAGAATCTCGTTAAAGTTCGCTGGATAGTGAGATTCACTGATTTCGTACGCACGCAAGACTCGACGAGATTTGTAAAGAATGACTGCAGGAGTGAGTGGAAGTATTTACCTGCGATGAAATGATATCCCACAACTTCAGCTTCATGTCATAATGCAAATCCATGAAACTCAAACCAAGTCAAGAAGGTTATCCGTTGAAAAGATTATCTGTCATGCATAATCACATTGGACAAACTGATTTTGATGACCCTTGCTTTGTTGCTCTCTTATCTATTCAAATTTTACTCACGGTAATAACAATAAAAATTAGTGTGTGATTTTTTCTCTAATCGGAGTCGTTATAACATGTAGAACGGTTGAATGAAAAGTCTGTTATTTCTTTTTCTTGCGTTACTTGTTCTCGTTAGGCTGTATGTAGACTCCGAATAAGGATACTGTGTGAAATGACTGATATAACACTGCCAAAAATGTTGTAAGTAATGTCGGAATTATGTTGCAGAAACCGCATTTTGCAATTAACTTAGCCAATTTTGGAATCTGAAAAATGGTTCCAACCACACAGGAAAATTGTCTGCTTTTCCGTCTTCACTTGACATAAAACAACTTCAAATATATCTATATATGCAGCGCTGTTAATGACACTTCGAGACACTCAACTCTGAATTCGATGATCGAATTTCGATCACTGTGGTCTGTGGTGCGAGATTCGATATGAGATGCAACATAAGGATTTCAATTTAATGTAATGAAATATTTAATAGCATGAAGGCAGATAAATACTATTTACAGTATAATACACATGAATACTGAATTCATATCTTTCTATCAATCATGTTGTGCTCCAATTTATTCAAAAAGGAAGTTAAATGTAGCCATAGGTGAGATTGCTCTGTGCTTTTCAGAGAGATTTAATAGCATGAAGGCAGATAAATACTATTTACAGTATAATAAGTACACATGAATACTGAATTCATATCTTTCTATCAATCATGTTGTGCTCCAATTTATTCAAAAAGGAAGTTAAATGTAGCCATAGGTGAGATTGCTCTGTGCTTTTCAGAGAGGAATTGCTAGGCCTAGGTACATTTAGTTTACAATGAAGGTTTTTTATTCTTTTAACTCTGCGCAGCTTGCAGGACCTTTATGGGTGATATTACAGTAAAACTCGGTTGAATAAATGAGCTTATGACGCGTCTGTTTCTGACGTAATTCCTTAGTGCGAGTACCGTTGTTGCATCATTTACCCTACCAAAAGTCACTTGAGTCAAAATATTAATTAAGCACAGTAGTCTACGAAGCAAGTGAACTAATTCGATCCGGTAACAGGTATGCTATTGCAATTTTTCTTTAGTTCTTCCATGCATTGATTATTTTCTATTGTACAATTTGTAGTATGTAGTAGTAGTTTCATGCAATGCCAGTACTGTCACATTTATCAGGTTGGTTAATTATTAAGAATGATTTGTTATTACTTGCTACACAAACAACATTTTGCTAATCACTATTCAACATGCAGTGTGGATACAGATTTGGATTTGAACAGGCAAACAACATGATGAAAATTGACATTGATGTCGATGAAACAAAGAAAAAAATCATCGACACGAATGGTTTGTTGTTTGAGTCGCATTTACTCGCATCGCATTAAAATATCTGATTAAAATCAGTTTACTTTGTGGTCATCTGAGATGAATTCATTACATGGTGAATTTACGATTAAATGTGTTTTATGATTAATGGAGTGGGTTAAAGGGTTAAATAGTACAAATGAAAGTTTAAGTTTATAGGAATGACGACGGATGGCATTGTTAACGGTCTTCCTTCCTTCTGAATTAAACCGCAATAACGGCATGCGAAATGTGAATGCATAATAATAATCTATATGTCTCTGTAAGGTTTGAAGATATGCTGCGCGGTATCTAATACATATCTATTAAAAATAAAATAAACATCCGCAGCTACTTAATTAAAACGAATGAAATACGTATATGTATGTCTTAATTAATTAGCATGTTAGCTATTAGTTAATTTATAAAGTTCGAATAGACAAGTTAACCTGTGTTCGTGCATCCTTTCGTGCACCCGTTCTGATTTCCATCTTATGGATTGAAAAAAAGATTTTTGCTGCGTATGTATGTTGCAATTGTTGCATTGGATTAAATTTTAAACTTGTAATATCCTCGTGACATGAAAATCAATCTCACACAGCAAGAATAATTAGTTCATTCAACCGGAAGAGCGGAGAATAGCAGAAGGACCTCATATTATAAGACGCGGCGCTTGGCGCAGCATTATCAATCTCAAGAAAAACGAAAATCTAATGAAAAATGCGCATTTTAGTACATCTCTAGACCTGCGCCTCACGTTCTACTGAGGTTGCAAAATTTCATTCCATTTTCCATGTTATGGTATGCACATGATCTGCTTCCTTTCAACAAGTCAACCTTCGACACTTCGACCCAATACTTCGGCTTCGTTGGATGAAACTTCTACGGACATGGACACTGTATTCCAATTGCAGCGACGCGAAGGTGCAAGACGATGTCATTACATCGTCCATACACATAAAAAAGTAAGACATTCTTTCTTTTGAGAGAATTTAACTTGCTGTTTGTTTGGTAAGTGTTAAATTTATTCACCTCACTTCGTTCTCACAAACACCAACTTCTCTTTGCAAAGGAGAACAAAAGCAGTCAAGCATTTGGTTGTTTTTATTGGTCATTTAACATGATGAATGATGAATATGTACCAAGTAAGTTACTATAAGTCAGTAAACATTCAAGGTGATTTGAAAAACATAAGCTCGTCGTGTACTTAAAAGAAATATTTCATTGAAGCGTTATTTAGCCATGCAAAATCACACGGTTCTGCAGCAAAAGCACTAATCAGAGTTTACAAAGGTGCATTAAATCTTAGCAAACAGAAGGGATTTACACTTACCTGTGAATCATTAAATCTTTAAATGTTGTGTGGCGTATCAACAATCTGTCTTATGTCACAATACGAACCTTTGATTGAAGTTAACCAAATTGCTGAGCTGTGAGTTGTGTGAGGATTTATCACCTTTTTTAAACTTGGAAATCTTCCGTAAAAATCAACCAGTTTCGATCGTGTATTTCCAATGTAAAACCAAAACATAATTCATGTACTGAAACATGCTCATAGATTGCGGTATTATTTATACATATTTGATGTTTTTCTAAGCAAAACCATTCCTATGCAAAAAAATTAGATCTACAATTGTAAACTAGAATATCTTTTTCTCTAAATTATGCGAAGCCATAACCTATAACGCAGTTTAATTAAAATTTGTCAGGATCACTTAGGCAAATCAAAGAGACGATTCCCTCCTATGTAAATAACGTAGATTTTCTCTGTAGTTCTTTCTTCGTGCAAAACTATCTTCTTGCGATTCTTGCTATGACCTTGATGTATTAACAATTAATGATTCTTGTAAATTTTTATGTGCTATTATTGTGCTGAGAGTAAAATTGTAACAAACGCAAAGAATTCTTCAAAGGTACGTTTTTATTTTGTCCATAGTCTAAAAATAAAAAATAGACAAGCAAACGTACAACACACCGAAAGGTGTTGATTTGGACAGGATTTTAGTCAAAAAGTCCGAAACCCATGTCGTCATCCTCTTCCTCGGATTCCTCCTTCTTTACCTCTTTCTTCGATTCCTTGGCCGGCGAAGCTCCTGCGGCTGGAGCTGCTACAGCAGCTGCACTCACGAACTTGCTAGGATCCTTAAAACAATGTAAAATATTTTGTAAATTGGGGTTTCAGAGATATTTATTGCAATTGTGTCATTCATGCGTTTCATCAAAAGAGAATAGCTTA
>VYYJ01005123.1:0-11737 GCA_021029165.1 Cyphoderus albinus
TTACAACGACTCAAGTCTAAGGTACACTGGCAACAAAGTTCCGCTGATCAGCTGCTGGAATTTCCGAAACTTTCTCTAGAGGACATCTGGGACATAACCTTAGGGATCTACCAAATTCGTAATGCGGAGAATTATACCATTCGTCATAATAAAGGCACAGGACTATATGACATCTTAGTCAATAAATTCGGAGATGATATTGTAAAAGTGAAACTCCAATCGCGATTCCGCAGAGCGATCAATCATCACGTTTATGTTGAGTTTGACAACAGTCTAGAGGGGTCAGATCAAATTAAAGGTTACTTCTGTGAGTGCCAGCAGGGGGCTCGTGTACTTGGAGCTTGCTCCCACGTGACCGCTGCCATTTGGTACCTTGGTTACGCAAGACATCTTCCAGCCCAACCAAAAAAGCGCAACTACTGTTTAGACCTTTTGGATGCTGCTGAAAGGACAGAGTCTACGCGTAAAGAGTTTAATGTGGTAGAAAATGAAGATGTAGACGAGCAAGGGCAAGTTCAAGGAATGGAGTGTGTCGACCGTTATATGGATTCTGTAATAAGAGTGTAAGTATATAGTATAATCACCATAATACAATCCAGTTATACTTTCGTTATTCAATTTTGTTTTACTGGCTGACTTTTTATCAGGACTCCGACCCAACAAATTCCCACTAACATTGACGCTGATGCTACAGCTTGTGGAGACGTAGGTGCAATTGAAATGGAACTTGGAATAGAGGGAGCAACCATCGATCTCCAAGGATCGGAGACTCTGCCTGCCCCAGCTCCAATGTAAGCTTTGAATCCCCCTATGACGGTGTTAAGTGACATGGGAAGGGGCCACCCTCGATAGGCTAAAGCTAAAAACCCATGTCTATACTTAAATTTACTTGAGGGGCGGGGGTGAGGCTATTTGGCCGTT
This sequence comes from Cyphoderus albinus, assembly GCA_021029165.1. Classification (NCBI taxonomy): domain Eukaryota; kingdom Metazoa; phylum Arthropoda; class Collembola; order Entomobryomorpha; family Paronellidae; genus Cyphoderus; species Cyphoderus albinus. The sequence goes on from VYYJ01005123.1 coordinate 922, forward strand.
AAAGTCCCAGTGAATATTTTATAAAAATTGTCATTGAAAATACTTGTTGATTGAAGACTTATTAAATAGTAGTTAGAAAGCATTAAGTTGAAGGCTGGCAGGAAACCGAGGGGAACCATTGCACCAGCTTGAGCCACCTTGCCAATCTCAATATGAAATTCTTTAAACCGGAGCCCATAAAATGGCGATTATCTTAATGTTCTTTTAAATCTTATTTCCTATACATGTGATTATTTAACAAGACTTGTTGACTTATGTTTGTATTATTTTAAGATCTGTAACTTTAATAAGCAACTCATATTTAACGACTTAATTATATGTACTTATTTTTAATTTCAGATGAGTAAAAGGTCGCTTACTCCCGACGAAGAATTGTATGTTAAGTGGTCTGGAATGCCAAAGCCCGTTAATCCAAACGTTGTCTTTAGGAATGCCAAGCGCCGGGGTAAAAAGTGGGCAACTGACCCTACCAGTGAAACGTATAGGAGACGGATAGAGGAGGAAATGAAGAAAGCAGGAAAGCGCAATGCGAAGCGGGTGGAATCTTGTATTCGAGATGGGAGTGTGGTAGCGCCCTCTTTTACAAAGCCGATGGAGCAGTTGCTTGCGGAGTGTGTGACTGAGGCTGACAAACCACCACAAAAGAAAATGAAACTTGAAGAAAGGCCCATACCTCCATATGAACCCCCCAAGAAGCCAATGAAAATTATCGAGTATAGCGGTCCTGCAGACTTGGTCGGGCAGATTTTAAAAAAACAGTGTAACAATTAATTACATAAAACTTCTCATACAGTTGATTTTTGTGAGAATAAAATATATTTGATATGTATATTGTGAGAAAATTGCATTTTTATATTCCTTTTGTTGTATTTTTTAAAGCAAGAGTAGTGTGGGGTCTAATGTTACTTTAAAACATACATTTCAAGTAGTAAAATGGTTAATTGATTTCTTTAGCAAAGCGAATCAACTTTAGTTTGAGCTTTATGTAATCATTTTCATATTAATTATTCATTTCACAAATCAGCATCATCATAATACTCACACAACAAACGAGTCGCGCTGCCAATGGCATTTTAACACTAATAATATTTCATATGGAAAAGTAAAATCATATTTATGATATCACTGTATAAATATGAAGAACCTGGTGAAGTTTGCATTTTTTTGTTCATTCTTTTTATATTGTATTACTGCTATGAAATGGGAAGTAATGTGGAAGAGTGTGGATGGAACGTGGAAGATTGTGGACCGAAAGTGAAAGAGTGTGGATGTAATTGGAAGAAATGTAGAAGAGAAGAAAATCGCTCTGCTTTTACTCGGATAATGTGGTGTGGTGTGTTGTGTGGTTTGGTTTGGTTCTCTCTCTATCTTTTTGTGATTGGTGGTCTTATACCACTTAGCCACTTGCCAATTCTTCTGGGATTTGATGTTTTTTAATATGCCATTCATGATTGCGTTTACTTCGCCACTTACTATTACTACCACACATTAACGTTTACTTAGTGGTTTTGAGCTGCCACATTTGTTTGGTTAAAGTTTTGTTTTGTGACACCATCAGTGACACCGGTATTCTATGAACGTCCGCTGTTCTGTGACAAGCCATCTTTGTACTTCGTTTATGGGGCATTTGGCATTTTACTTATTAATGAGTCAGGGATTTTAGTAATTCTTAACAATGATTAAATCATGGGTACCTATATCATTAACATAATGAACAGTTATCCGGTAAGGGGAAACGCTCCATTACTTGAACGTTTAACCTGATACTAAACAGGTTGAGCATCTGTCACTTCTTTCGCTGGCTTTTCATTAGGTTTCTCTGAGTGTTTCTGTTGAGACGAAAGATAGAGACTTTTCGTGTAACATGTGCCTAGTTACCACTTTTTTCGGCTATCCTAGCCATGTTAACTAATTAATTAGAGCGTTAATTAGCCATTTCCGGTTCGGAGATTTTTTCGTTACCATAATGTTAATTTAATGCTAATTAAGCCACGGTTATCTTGAAAAAGCGATACCATCTTTAGGCAGGCAATAGTAACAATAATTACGAAGAAAAACAGTTCTGCCAGACTTAATTAAAAGATAAGTTAATCAGCAAACCTTGGGTTTGACAAAAAAATATAATATGAATCACATTGTTTGCTTTTGGTATGACCAAGTGATCTTTAATCACGTAACCAACCATTTTAGAAATACAACCAAACCCAGATTATTATCAACCTGAATTTGTTGCTCGATGCTTGACGGGAGTCAAAATACGCATTCCTATCCTTACATTGTCAGTGTATATTTATGTATGTAAATATAAAATTAATAGTGTACCTCTAAACCCTGACGGATCGTATCTAGCCAAATCACCTTCCGTGTGTTCAATTCTTTCGTGCGTGACATTGCTTACGGTTAGCATGCAAACTTGGTATGCATTGTCATACGAAAAAGGGTGAAGTAAAGAATAGCAAGTCCTTGAAGAAGTCAAATTAAGCAGCTCTATTCTTATTTAGCATTATTCATCAGTCTGACAGAAAAAGGACTAAAGAGTCGACTCGACATTCATATACTTATTTTTTATTGTCTCGCGCTGAAAGACTATACAGTGCAAACCTGCTTAATTGAACAGTTCTGCTGAAACAAACTGTTACTATTTATTGTTTAAATGATTCTTAAGGTTTGATGAGGTTCCTCACAGTTTAACATAATTTTAACTGCCTTTTTCATTCCACGACACATGTAACATTTGGCGAGCAAAGTGCGTAGTATCATATTATACAAAACTCGCACGTGGAATCGACACTGCTGGTAAAAATACATTGTTTTTATTTTCACTCAGAATAAAAAACAATGTAATGCATTGCAACTTGCAACGACAGGGCCAAAAGTAATGTAAGATGATAACGGGAGGTTTGCAAACTCACACCCTGCCTCTTATTTATGCAGATTAATTTGCAATTCTAAGCAGCACAGCACCTTCACGCACCTCCTCACCTCACACACTTGCGTTTAGCCACAGAAAAGGAAAGCCAAACCAGCAGAAGATACAAAAATTATAGAAGTCTATGCTATGCTCATTGTTTGCAAAACCTATAAAAATCGAGTTGCGTAGTAAATTAATACGTCTACATTATACAGGTACAGTTAATAAATTACATTCCACAACTATGAACTATGAAGAATGGAATGGAACGACAGATGGGAACTGAGACTGAGAGTCTAGTTAGCAAACAAATGCTCACATTCATCTGCCTCGAACGAAAATGCTCAGGCATGCGTGTAAAAGTAAAAATGCATTCATTAATAATACTTCTATGCGACGAAGTCCGCTGCAAACGCTTCAGACTTTTAGTGTCACATCCCACTGAACAAAATGTACTTATAATAAAGTTAATAAAGTCATAAAAATGTCTGTAAAAAGTAAATCTAGAGTTGTAAATAAGTAATACTGACGACGAAATAACATGCCGTAAAATTATTATTGCCAGATACAAGGTTGTTGATGATATTTATATACATAACGGGATGAGCATGGGTTAGTAGAGATGATTTATTATGCAACTACCCAAATTTATAAATTTTACCTGGAGACGTTGGAGAACCAGTGGACCCGTAACCGTTGCTTCCAAGGCTTGAAGATGAATCAAATTTCGACCTGCTCGTACTTGATTTTGAAGCCATGTTTTGTAATCCAACCTCTTAAGATAATGGTGTCCTGGCGCAGCTTAGCTTTAATTACCAGTATACATTAAGTTTTATTAAGGCGGAGTTGTTAAGAGTTCCAGTATTCTCGGCTTGGGAATATTAGAAAAAATACTCTCACTCGTAAATGTGAACACACAGGTCTGTTATTGCATCGGAAGCACAAAATCACGTAATATCATGTTTTCTTCCTTGTTGGTTGTAGGGCTACGCTTTTTTACTTCTGGTTTATTGCGTAGAACCTCTGTGGAAAAATAGTCAAGGAGAAAAGTTGTCAAACCATCCCAGTAATAATAGCAATAACACTGAACCTGTCTACAAGAGCATTTCAAGAGTGGAACAATTTCTTTCAAATATTTTCTCACACACACCACACCAACAACAATCAACGAACACTGACAACAATGCGGGCTTCTCTTGTATGCAACGTTTTAAAAGGAGCCTCTTATTCACTCTAAATTATTTGTTGCTCTGGTTGGCGCATTAAACTCCTTCTCGTACAAATGTTTACACTAGTGTAAGTTTGCACTTTTCTTTCCTCCTCTCGTGCACGACGACACAAGAATGTAACCAATGTTAGGTTCACCGAGCGATATAACAGAAAATGAAGCACGATTCAAAAGATTTTTTTCCGATTGAGGAAATGGCTTTTAGAGATCGAAGAAGGGTTCAACCCATCCGCGTGATAATTCAAGCTAATTCGATATTCAAATAAGACAGATAAGTAGATGAAGATTTGAAGATGGTGTAATTTTGAATGTGCTCTGTCGAAAATTCTACTTGTAATGATGGTTTTTGTGCGGAAACTGACGCCGTAAGTATGGGTAATAATATATTGTGTATTTTGCGAGAAAGAGCATCACAAAAACTCTTGTTATTGCAAGGCAGCAGTTTTTACAATAGCGATTTTTTCTTCTCTACTTGGCGAAAAAAAAACTGTAAAATAAAAGTGCATGTGCGAATGTAACAGAAGGAAGAACGGAATGCAAATCCATTAAAAAGGCACAAGGAAAGGAGGAGGACACCGCTTTCAGAGAGATCTTTTTCTCTGTGCTTCGTCTCCTTCTTTACAAGTCTAAAAGCTCCTTCTGAACGCACGCAATCACAGCACAATACAACAAAAGCAAGACTCTTCTTTGATCAGTGGAAAATCGTGAACTGACGGGGAAGATGACGACGCTGTGGCACTTTATTGTTGTTACCTTATTACTATTATTGTTTAAAAATTGAGAGGGAGATTCACCTTAGTGAGTTATTATTGCGGATTGCGGACCCATGAATGCAGGCATGCAATGCAATTCGAAAAAGATGATAAGATGATCTCCTGATCACTGCTCTACCCTAAAAGTGGCAACCAGCCCTAGCGAAACCCTCTCTTCGAATATTTACCAGCAGACGCACACACCTCTGCTCCGCACAGTAATGTAGTCAGTGATGAACGTTTATTGGTTAGTGTAAGTAAGTGTAAATCCTAACCCAAGTTATTATGAAGCCTATCTGCATAATAATAAAAACATGCATGACACAATAGTGTAACGACGACTCACCAGTCACATCACCAGCCGAATCACCGACCGTGCAGTCTTCTCAGTCTTCTGCACATAGAACGAATTACGGAATTTAACTATAAACTAAACAATGTAATTGTAAAGCCAAAGCTACCTTTTATCCACTAACTTAACAACAACTCTTCGTCGACCGACCACTACTCGACACTGACTCTGACTGCACTCAACTAAACTCGTTATACACATTTTATACAGAGACGTTTTTATACAGTCGAACGAGAGAAGCTTCCTCAACTTACATTAGCGCAATGTTACCTGGCTGTTGCCGTTTCTAGTGGAAAAGGCAGCAATTGAAGAGCAGCGACATACACAAGAGTACATACTTTTCATACTTGTACGATTAAATTATCTTTGATCATTATAAATACAAACGCAACAGGTTGCAATTTAATAATCATAATAAAACAGTCCTCTCGTGTAAATCCAACAATCCGAGTGTTTGCTGAACCGCGTCTTATTTTGTTCCGTCGATTTTTGATAGCTAACTCACGCATAAATATCAATGTTTAGTTTATAATTGTAATACATGAGAATATGAGATAGTGATTTGAGTTTTGAAGGTTTATCAAAATGACAATGCATATCAGTATCAATACTTCATTTCTGGTTACAATGATGATTTCATATTATTATTAGAACGGCTCATTAAATAGCAAATATGGGCTCTCAATTCTGTCCTAGCCATTGCTAAAATGTTTCCATTTGATATCCTTAGCTTTGAATAGCTTTATCTGCACTATCTGCGAATGCGAAACTTCAATTTTTAATGATACATATTAAGTGTTTTCTGGGTCGAACGGGCTTTTCTCTGATTGTAAAATTCCAATTTTTTTAAGACTGTACGACAAAATAATTTTACGTTACGGGCAACCGTAAATACGGAGTCATAAACGTCACGTCATGTTCTTTATTTCATCAATCAGGATAAAATGTGTTCAAATTTTATCTACTCAAAGCAACGAACAGGGAAAAGGTTTCCTCATGTCTACAATAGCAATAGGTAATAACATTTAAAGAATCAAGTTAATAAATAACAACGTGAACTTGATTTTGCAAAAGATCAACACTCGCAAATACATAAGTACTATGTTTTTTGCAAGCAATTGTTTCATATGAAGAAGATGAGAATTAATTATTTTGCAAAACGGAGGTAAATAAGTGCGTTGCAAAATGATTAAATCCTTTCAGTAAGCTCTTTTTTACTTAAATAATTGTTTTTAAAATCTAAAGCTGTATTTAGTGTATTTATTCAATTGAACAAGATAATAAAAATATTTTATATTCCTTTCGGTAAGGCCACCAAAATAACAGTGAAATGTTATCTATATAAAAGTAAATTTTGCAACAAATATTTTGAAAATATCAAATTGTCCTGAAACCAACCTGTTTCTGAATTCGACACTTTAGGTATTCTACATAGATTTTAACTAATCTACACAATCTTTAATACACCAAAGAAAAAGTCGACATTGTAAATAAAACCCTTATGCATTTCACATTTTGTTTTTCAAGTAATAATAAATAATAAAGTTGTGGTCCTACCGAAAACATGTTAGGAAATTTTTGGTCCATGTTTCTTTGCTTGACACAAGCACATCACACTAAAAAAACTTGCCAACCGAGTTTCAGAAGAAAACAGTTCTAGTCCTAAAAAGATAGACGGCAGATCATTTTAATATACTGACTGATACCAGAAACTCATTGCCAGTACTAATTCAGACGACACAAAATGTCAAAAGGACCCTGGCCTACATCTTTTGCTTCAGATCCACCACTTTAGATATTACCATCATTACCGTTAAATATGTAGTAAACAACGCTTCTGAGCCACAAGTGTCGAAAAAACGCACCGTGTCATTCAACAACAGTTGAACAGCTTGAACAGGTTTAATATCATTATTAAATCTGCGTATGTAGTGCACATGTTTATTGGTAAATAATAACGTGGTATTTATGGATACACAGGTTCATTCACTTCGCTTTTAGACTGTGCTCTTTCGATCAAGAAATGTTTTCACACAGTCTTGCAGTATTTTTATTTCCTCAATTGCACTGGTATTTTCTCACCTGCTCATCTAAACCTGTCCCTGTCTTCTGATTACAGTCAGTTAGAAATATGCAATGCGAGTTGATAAAAATCAATGATGCTGTTAAAGTAAAGTGGTAGCTTTTTACTAAACTAGAAAAAGGGTCTTTCTTCGCGTGTGTGCATCAGATGCAAGGCATACCTACTAGAAATCAACCTAGAAAATAATTAAAATGCTCATGGTCATCGTCCGTGGTAAAAGTCTGGATACGACTGGTTGGTCTACTTCACCCTCTCTCTAGTAACTTTGCATTTTATGTCACATACGTACATATGTATGTACCACCAAGAAGAGCATACCAAAGATAAAAGAAGAGACGGTTTAGAAGAAGAAGTATAATTGTTGTTGAGGATGATGACTGAGTATTAAATCTTTTAGAGACGCACATTACGATAATAGTTACATAAGCAGATTGTGCGTTTTGTGGTGTTACATTACCTTATTTCGGTTTGCCTAATGGAATCTAAATTCTATGTTGCTGGTGATGGTAATGGGTAATGCAAACGCGTACGTTACAAAAATAATTATGACAACCATTACGTCATGATATTTTCTGCCGTTGGAATAAACCTCTTCTTGTTAGGCACATTGGTAGCCAGCCGTGGCCAGCAAGAGAGATGTGGCATACCTAGTGAGAGAAAGAGAGAGGACGAGCTGCTTGCATTGACTTTTGAGTTCTTGAATACTTTAAAAATTATTCTGCCTGGAGCAAAAATACCTTTTCTGTTACACAAGCAATGTTAATAGTCGAATGTATAATGTAAAACTTACTCAATCCATCTATAGCATACACTGTGCCACTCTTACATGAACAATGAACTGTACCTATTCCATAAAAAAGCAATCATCACTACCGTCACTTAATTTATTCTTTTTTGCTTAACCTTTTTGTTTATTAAAATGCATAATAATATTTAGGTAACGTGTCTCTGTGTATGTTTGTGTATGTAATTGAATAACGTAAAAATGACGTCAACTTTTCATTTACTTTGTAAACCACTGTACCTCGTTACAAATTCATTGAATGAAGGCAAAAAACGATTTCACTCTTCAATAAACTAAAGTGTAGCAAGACATTACAACAAATTCCTAGTTGCGTTGTGATTTTGGTGTAGTGGGTAAACACTGTTTCGAAGTCTCGAAGTATTCATTCAGGATACTAGTGTTAATCTCCCATACTATCTACGTACATGCTCATATTTATTGGTGGTGATCTGTTATATAACCAACTTAAAATATTGTACAAAGTACAAACATAGTCATCACATCATCACAAACCAAACGATAATTGGAAAAATGGTGTGCTGGAACTTACCTTTTCTGTGCTCTACTCGATATTCAATGTAACATGTAACGTTCTCTAATTCCGTCTTCCATTTGATAGCCAGAATGTCTAAGTCTGAATGTATTTATGGTAGTGAACAAGGATACTGGCTCAGGTTCAGTTCACACCAAATTCTATATGTATGTGAACCCTCGGTTGTTTTCTCAAGTTCATGTAAGTTACAGGTGGAAGAAAAATCTAAGGCTGATGAGTGAGGGTCCAATATAGAGCTGCAAGGACGAATCTTGAATGTAATGCTTAATCTAATGTAAGAAAACTTGTCTGCTGATGTTATACAATAAGTTGTATAATCCTTTTATCCCTCATAAACGAAATACTTTCTGAGCATTAGTCACAGAATCAAGAACACGGAGTGAAGCAAGCAATAAACGATATTCAAGTTTTTTATGACAAACATTTTCCTAATTTAATGAGCATAAAAATGAATGGTTTCAACTCTATGCCCATTAGGAAAGGAATGCAAATTGCGTTCGTCGAATTAGTCAATATACGGATATAACCAATGAAACGAAGTATTCAGACTTGGTTTTATGACATAGTGCTATCAAGAACTTCACTTCCATGTTTGGTCTGCAGGAATTAAATAATATTCATAAAGAAATAGTAAACAATTTGACAGAAAACTTGCTATACAACTGTGATGCGTGATGAGCCTTATCACTAAAAATGCCAATTTTATTGCGTCACAAAGCCTGAATTCCATGAAACGGGTGGGTCATTTCGAGGTAAATAAATTTAATCAAAAAGCGAGAAAATATTTGTGCTACGAACTGTTTGTATTTATTTATTGATTGGTTTTTGCTTTCCGTGTACACAATGAGAAACAAAATGCAACAGAAATTATACGGTAATTAAAAGTAACTTACTCACTAAATTGAACAAAAATTAAACTAACACCTAAAGGCGCTGCAAAACTCTCTAAATATTAATTGTATACATAACACTTAATCTACGTGCATTAATGATAAAGCGGGAGGTATTAATAACGATTAACGAACTAGTCGAACTACATCGACAAAATGCTAAAGAACAGCAGATAGGTAACTTACTCGATTGATTACAGTTTTTAGTGATTCTTAAACGTAAATATTTCCGTCCATTTACTTCTATATTTAAGCGAACGATAGAGAAAGAAACGTTTTGTTAGATTTTCACTCTACCTGTTTTGTTTTTATATTGTCTCTCCACTTTGTTTCTATAAGGCACCCAAACTTGACTTTTTATTTTTTTTGAAATACTGATTCATTGTACTGATATAAAAAGATCAGTTAGTACATGCGCACATGTCTACCTTTTTATATTTTATTACCCAGATAGCATTAGGGAGAAATCTTTTCGGCCATAGCTTGATCGTGCATTTTTTTCTGAAGTTGAAAAATCGTTGCGCGAACGCGGATAAATAACGAAGTAAAAATTATTATTTGAATGAAAGGAAGACAAAGCAATTAACTTCATGATCGAGATGGGAGAAAAATTACCGATCGTAATGAGATTTGTGCTAGAAGCAAAGTTTAATTTACATGACCAAATGACATTTAATAATTGTAGATGTACCAAAAAATAAAAGAAATAAATGACTGACACACTAAATGCCAATGTCAATTTCACTTATATTTAGGTGAAAGAAGAAAACTCGTGACAAATCTCTGCTTCACTGAGCAAGCTGAGTTGGCGTGGGTAAAATGAAAAAAAAAATGTTTGAATCATTACTGCTTTGTTTAGCCATTACACAGAACATTTCACCTAAAAATTTACAGAATATTTTTTTGTCATTTTCTATTTCATCAAGAAGCACGAAAAATAAATAGGGAAAATTGGACAAGAAATAAATTACAAGTCTACATGACACAGCAGTTTAAAGAGATTGACAACGAATCATAAATCGTTTCGTTCGTTCGTACGTAGCACGAAGAGAAGGAGAAATGGTAACAAAAACTCTGTCAAAACTTTAATGTGCACTCCGCCGAGCAAAGTATTATGATGATTGTAGAAATGATCATGATAACACAGAGATGGCACGTGGTATATAAAAGAGAGTGGTAAATAACGGTAAGGGTGGTAAATAACGGTATTTTATCGGAGGGCGCCAAGTGGTAAATAATGAAAAATAATGGTAAATATTAAGC
>VYYJ01005124.1:0-11737 GCA_021029165.1 Cyphoderus albinus
TGTTTTGGCGTTCGGCCATTTCTTTCTGTAATCTGTGAACTCCATTTTTGTTTATAAAATCACAACAAATATATTAAAGAAGAAAAAGTCCAGCGCTGGTCCTGTCTTACGACTGCTTACTCTTAACAACAATTGTGAGAAAATTTGCTTACTTCATTTTTAACCTAAAACATAACTACTTAATGCAAGAAACGTTCGACTCATGGAAGCACTATGGCTCACCAATATTTGTTTTAAGCCCCCCAAGGAACATTTTTGCAATTCATGCGACATGCAATGTTAGTAAATCCAATAGAAATACAAACCAAAGTATCAAAGCCTATCTACACTTGTTCTTAAGCAAGTTACTCGAGCAAAAGTAAGATAAGTGTAGACGCTTCTTACTTCAAGTGACCCCTTGCTTGAGTAAGAAAATCTTGCTTAAGTAAGGTTGTCATATTTTAGCTCTTAAGCAACCAAAATGTTACTTAAGTAAGAAGTGTAGATGCAACTTCCACACTGGCTTGCTTGGCCACTTAAAACTGTCAACTGGGTCACTTTATTTCATCTGAAGGTCATAATATTCTTAGTGATTTTTGTAGAAACAGTGATTAATTATTGACACAGTTTTTTAATTAATGATTAATGATTTAAATTCCCAAATTGATGATTTAGTAACAAATCATAGTATCAGCTGAATAGTATAAGTTAAAAGAAAGGTAGAGGTGTAGACGCTGCTCAGGTAAGCTTTACTTGATCAATTACTTAAGCAAGATAAGTGTAGATACCTTTCAAGTAAGATTTTAGGAAAGGGGTAACTTGAACCAAAATTTCTTTCTTAAGAGAGACCTTGCTTAAGAACAAGTGTAGATAAGCTTTCAGATTCGTACATACAATTCAATAACATATCAAACAATAATTGTGCATTATAGAAAAGCTCGTTGTTTAAATAGGAAACAGCAAAATAATTGGAAATTTTGACGTGTTTCATTGTGTTACACGTCATATATGCATGCAACCGATCTTTTTCGGATAATGTTTTGTGATGCATTAAATCCTATAATACTTTTTATGCACGACGGTGTTAATAAATTATGACACAAAAACAGCTACAGTAAGAATACAAGTAGAATGGCATTTATGCTTTATAAATCATATAAGGAACAGAAACTAAAAAATTATATTTTGAATTATTATTGCCAATTTCCGCAAAACGAAACGAAAGATAAAATTTTGCTAGCTAAAATTGTTTTCGTAAATTATGAAGTTTTGTCCGCCTGATTAAAAAAAGAAGTCCAGTATTACTAATCTCGAGTCATCTTCTATCGTCTTTTATTTGGCTTTGGGGTTGTCGTAATTTTGTTAGCGCCAGCCCGTGACCCTCCAGTAAGTGCCTGGTTCAAAAAATTAAAATATTTCATTTCGTACTTCATACAATATATCTATTAATTTATGTTCAAAAGAAAAGTAAACATTTACCTGAGCATATTGCACCAAAGAAAGTAGTAGAAAGCCACAGAGCAGAAGGACCACCCGTCGTGAAACCATGTTTCTATTCCAACAAGGAGTTCTCCCTTCAATTTTTCCGCTTGAGTCAAAATGCAAAACAAGAATCAAATAATAATTCAACGTTAAAACCGTAATTGTATGAGTGAGTGATAGAAATGACACCTTTCTCGCGATAGACACACATAAAATATTTTTAATGTACTACATGTAACACAACACAATAAATGTAAACGATCGACTTCAACCGGAAGGAGTTAAAAAGAAATAGTCAAGCGTAAAACATTTGATGTTCATTATTTAGCCAACAGACGTCAGCAATGTATAGGACGTAATGCTAATTATAATATTGTAATAAAGTATAACGATTCATGTACATCAACAATAATGAATGTGATTCTACCATTTTATTAGTCGTCACACGTCACTCTTCGTTAATTTGAAATGAGGTTTGGATAATAAAAAAAGTTATAACGGCATATTATTATGAATTAATGACATGGCGTAAAGCTAGAAGTATATATATATGAATTTGAAATAAAACCTCATATGTACAAATTAATAAAAAGAATAGTTTTGAATTTAACCAATGGGTCGATGAATGTGAAGAAAAAAACAGAAAGTTAGGACAGAAAAACAAATCCAGGATTAATCGCATGTTTTCATTTATCGTCTTCTATTTGGCTTTTCAGTTGTAGTTTTCTTCTTGCCATATGGCCCACCTCCGCTAAATGCCTTCAAAAACCAATTTCATATACTTTAGTTAGAATTTATTTGTTCATTTTTATCCTAAAACAAAAAAAAACCGTTTACCTGAGCATGCTAAGCCAAATAAAGTAATAAGAACCCGTACAGCAAAAGGACCCCCCAACGTTGAACCATGGTATTCCGCATGTATTTTGTATTCTTTACAATTTCTTGACAATTCAAAAATTGCAAATAATAATTCCACTGCTAAAGGCAAATATGACTAACGAATCAACTAACAAAAAAAATGACAAAAACATAACGCTTGTGAGGCCCAAAATAAAGCCTTTGCTGCTGAAGCTTTAATTTGCTCAATATTTTAACCGATCCATTTTTATTGTGCTAAACGTGTAATGATCCAACCTAATTCGGAGGTAGGAAAAACTATGATAGTATGTACTCTAGTTAAACTCTAAAGGTTGTTAAAATTGTATACAATGCCAGTTTGGTAAAAAGCAAGTAAGAAATTATGTTATGAATTGGAAATCATACATCCATACATACTGTTAGCTGTTCTACCTGAATTAATAAGTAATCACAACAAGATGTTTAATCTTTAATAGTAAGTAAAACGAATGCAATAATGTAACCCGTAGCGGCTGAAGTCACTTCCGTTATTTTGTTTTTGGTGTGACAAATATATGACGAAATATGTTATAGAAAAATAATGGAACCAAAAGACAGACATTTTGCGAATTATCGTATTTCGTCTTCGTTTTTAAATCATGTCGTCATTAAATACTGATTTTTTTGTTATGTTATTAGTCATTGTTGATTTCGAGGTTTCGCCAAGTAGAGATTTAGAATCAAATACGACAGCTTAAGGTATATCTCGAATGTATGAAAATTATAGCTATTATTCAAGGTTTAATCAGAGACTTCAAACCAAAACAATAAATCTTTCATTTTTCATTTTCTCTGTTAGAGACTCTGCATGATAATGATAACCAGACATGCTCTTAAACGTCAAACGTGCCTCAGTCTCATTCACAATCACAGTTTTACAAACGCTTCCAATTCCTGTTGGCAATCGTTAACTTTAACTTGCATCTGCACAAATTACATTTAAGTAACAAAGAAGCCAGACACTTTTTGTAGAGAAGCGTTGTATCGCCAGGCACGTTTACAATGTAAACTTTACACTGCCGTTGTTGGCTGTTGATTATGACGAATTCCTAATCTGCATAATGAGCCGTAGCAGCCATACTGAATAATATAAAGTGTATTTATATTATTATAATAAATAGTATTTAAACCTACGGAGAAATATTCTATAAGAAAATATTTGGTTAGATGTAATAAATAAATAGATAAAAGTAAATAATAAAATCATATAGCATAGAAGCAGCTAATATTCAACACAATTGTGTTTTCACAATTATATGTATCTGTTTTCAGATGCAGTGTTTACATTTCCATTCTTTCACCGCACCCATTTTTAACAGTTGCAATTTATATGTCACACGTTCATTCAGAAAGTTTGGGATCATCTCCCTTTGTAATGCAATGTGTTCAAACACTTACTGAAAAACTGTTTTAAAAAAATGGATCAACTGCACATTGATTTGCTCACAATCGCAATCAAAATTGTAATGACAATCGAAAAATATATATCCCATCTAATTTGCTATCAGTTGTTTCATATCATATATCATCCTATGTGCAAAGCCGTTTCTCTAAAATAGTTTTAATTTATTTCATTTTCATAATTTTCTTCATTAAAATACGCCACCTCTACATTTTTTGCTATGATTTTATCATTTGGATTGCTTCACCTTTTATCACTCATGGTGGCAGTACTTTGCCAAAATCAAGACGGCGGAAACGGGGGCAAATTGGCAGGGGAAAAGGACGAAAAAAGCAAACACGATGATTATTACACATCCTTGATTGGAATTCAGAATCTGGCGAGGTTTGAGCAAAAAATTGTTCGTCGAGTAGTGCGCTACAGAGCACAATTGGAGAGAAGGCTGGAACTCATAAACCTGTAATTCTGTGATCTGAAATTTTTTTTCATACGATTGGTTATTGGCTACTCTATTAAATTAATGAATATTTTGGTTCCGATCTCTTTCATGGTACTTTCTCATCACATCCAATTACTTCTTCTACGGAGAAAGCATGGTGGATTATTTTGGCGTCTTTGTCAACCGAACAGTAAGCGGTCTTATGTTTAGACTAGACTTCTCATTCAATGTGAAACCCTACCAATGTCCTGGACAGCAACGATGTAATTTATTGGTATTTGTAGGAACCCTTGCGTTGGTTGATTACCTACCACAGATTTATCAGCTTTTCGATGTACATTCTGGGATTTGTGTGGTTTGTTCTGTCACTCGTTAAAAAGTATTACATGAGGCAGTTCAGTCTATTTGCATGGACACACGTCGCCCTCCTCATCGTGGTGACGCAGTCATACCTCATGATCCAAAACATCTTTGAAGGAATGATATGGTAAATTAATAGTTAAATGTGTATATAATAATATTCTTTATGCTTATGAAGAAGAATAACTTTGCATGAGAATGAGACTTATTGTTAATGTTGTTCTTGCCTATTTTAAACTAACAGGTTTATTGTGCCAGTGAGCATGATTGTGTGCAATGATGTAATGGCTTACATGTTTGGATTCTTCTTTGGACGAACCCCGCTAATTCAATTATCTCCTAAGAAGACATGGGAAGGATTCATTGGAGGTGGTTTCTCCACCGTTGCTTTTGGGTGCATGGTAAGCAAAATGGAATTTGGAAGTGAACTAGAAAAATATTTAATAATATAATTGAATATGGTAAAATAAGCTACCCCGTGGTCTTCTGCTCATTTTTAGGCGTCTCACATTCTTTGTCAATATCCTTATTTTGTGTGCCCCGTGGAGTACAGCGAGACTATTGATAAAATGACTCTTGGATTGGAATGTGAGGTATGACTTCGTACTCAACACAGAAACTCGCCATAATTTGCGATCTTAATTAAAATATAATAGCTAATTTTGAACACTACTTTGTTTCTTTGTACCTAGCCATCTTACCTGTTCCAGCCACAGGAGTACACTCTTCCACCTTTTTTGATTGCCATTTGCCAAATTTTTAGTCTCAAATCGACCATAACCTGCTACCCGTTCATGCTACATTCCTTGGCCCTCTCACTGTTCAGCAGCGTGATTGGACCTTTTGGCGGATTCTTCGCGTCGGGTTTCAAGCGCGCATTTAAAATCAAAGTAAGTTCATTTCAACAAAAATTACAAATGATAATTACAACAAAACAAAAAGTTGTAACAATTCTTAAATATTTAAATTTTAATCAGGATTTTGGAGACCTCATTCCAGGACATGGTGGATTTTTGGATCGATTTGATTGTCAAATTTTAATGGCAACTTTTGTGAACGTGTATTTTACCAGTTTTATCAGAACTGCCTCTCCACAAAAATTACTGCAGCAGGTACGTAAAGCAATTTAATAAATCATGTATGTAAATAATACAGTACAGTTAGCAGACAAATTAGTAACTTGTGCCTTTGTTTCAGGTTCTGACTTTGAAGCCTGAACAACAACTGGAGCTGTACAACTCTCTGAGAGATTCTCTAATGCACCGAGGAATCCTACAAATTCCTACTTAACTTGTTTCATAACTACATACGAGTGCGAATTTCAGAGTGGAGTGTTGTTAGTGTTTGGTTTATTTTTTCATTTTGTTTATTTTTATTGTACAGTTAGTTGTTTTAATACTTTATGTGAGTCTTCTTCAAATCATTTCCGCTAACAATCTGAATGCGTTTTATTTCAATTCAGTTTGATGTTCCTTGTTTGAATCTTCAGACGCCAGACATAAAATCAGGAAATTATCAGCTTCATTTTTGAGTTGCATGTGATATCTGGGCCCAGTCAACTAAAATGATTCTTTCATTTCATCCATTCTTGGTTTTTATTTTTTATTTATAATAATAACATATTACAAATTATTATTCTGTATTATCGGTGCTGAATTTAACAGTAACAGTGAAAATCGATGGCAGGCTGCCATTCGGCAACCATTAACATTTAATTTCTCTTCTATTAATATCAAGGTGGTTAAAACATTTCCATTATACTAATTTTTACTATAAAATTGAATATTTTTTTGCATTAAGTGGATTAGTGATACATTATTATGAATTGAAGGTTAATTAAAAAGTCAAAGTGTACGTTATTTGAGTTTGAGTCACGTTTATGTTTTAAAATGTATACTGTAAAATGTGAAAAATAACAGTATTTTTCTGGACAAAATTAATTAACTGTCACATACTTCGATTTGATAACAAGAACGTTTTTATGAGTGGTGAAAGCTGGTTCATCTGCAAAAAACAAAATCAAATCAGATTAGCTCACGCTTCCCTTAAAATAACGTCGGCCGTGGGATTAATTTAGAAAGTCGGAAGGAAGAGAAATATTCATGTTAAAGAAATTGAAAAAACAGATTCTACAGTCTGAGTCTGAGAATCCATGATAATCTGTGAATTTACCTGTTGAGTGATGTGATGATGATGAGAGTAGAAAGAAAATTTTTAATTAAGGATCGAATGCCAAGGTTGTGGCCGCTTCTCCGTTTTGCTTGTCTCTGCTCTATAACTGGTGCTACGACGATAATTATTGGGTGTTTTTCAAGGATGCGTTGCGATCTTCTCTCTTCTTAATCAGACCTGTCTTGTTACCACTTTAACAGACTTTTAGCTTACATTTTAAAATAGGCAATAATTTATAAAGCATTGGTTAGTTTAAATGGACCCTCATAGCGGTCACAAAATGGCGTGAATCAGTTTCATTAACTATTATATGTGCAATTAATACTTTGTTACTTTCTCTTGAACTTCATATTTACAGTGTGGGTATATTAAAAATTGTTAGTTAAACGAACATAACCTTTTTTTGTCATTATGCAGTTAATATACATAGTTATTAAATTCATTGATATTACGAGTTAAGCTTTCAATAATTATTTCTTAATTATATAATGTACATATAAAAGTCGTCACTCTAACTTAGTACAAATCACTCCCTATTGCTACACACTTTACGATCCACCTTATTCTTACTGGTTAAGAAATTAACTCAACTTTTATGCATACATTTATATTGCAAATATTTACAGTAGAAAAAAATATTTAAATTGTCATTATCGCTAGTGAGTGCTTTAACTCCTATGATTACAAATAATATATAGAGACTAGATATAGATATGATGTAGCTTCTTTAGGGGCGACATACAGGTGTGGTATGAATCCTACATCAATCACAGCTTCAATTGTAAGCTTGAAGCTAGAAGAAAATAAAATAATTAATCTTGTCGGAAATCTTACTTTCACTTTCTGTAGAAATACAAAGTAGACGGTAGTACTTTGTAAGTTACCCATGCCTCTTTATGATGTCCCATCCCTGTACTAATTCGCCCATCGCCTTCAGTCATCAGTGAACTGATAAATTAATTCTTCCGTGCAGGTTTCATTGTACACGATCCTTAGGGTTATTTATGTAGTAACCGAATTGTATTAATATCAGCGATAAAAATTAAAATTAATTATGTCTGTTAAACAAATATGAAGCAATAGTTGTCTCGTTGTCTGTTGTATGTATGTACACACGAAATAAATATAAAAACGGAATTATTTGCTTTATAGTTATGTTATAGCTTTAAGCCGGACAGCCAAATAAAATTTTGCCGGTCAGCAAAGCAGGCAACTATTGTGTTCTGAAAACATAACATTTTTGTTTCTCCTACAAAACGCGTCTGAAATGTTTGATCCATCATTAACCTAATTGCATAATATGATTAAATAGTTTAACAAAAATTATATGATTAAAGTCAATACTTAATTATGATATGATTAGATTTAAATACGAAAAGATAAATTGTTCATAACATAAAACCAATCACTTGCAATCGCAATATTATATAACATCTTTTCTTTTCCGATACTTAATTTTTAAAGGGAAAGTGAATGATCATGGAAGGGTTTGAGAGTTTGAGACACTGTTACTAGATAGTATTAAATCTTTCAGGCTAGCTTAGCTAAATAATTTATATTTAAAATTGTTAGGCTGAATCGGGTTATACAACGACTAGTTGTGACATGACATGACCTTTGCATAAGCTTCCAACATTGACGCAGTCGATGAAGTGTAAAACCTATTACGCAACATTCCTCGCGGTCGCCAGCAAAGTAAAAAAAGTAAACACAGCGCTGAAAAACTGAAGTACATAATTTGATCTTTTAGAAAATTTATACACTTTACATAACTTTTAATATTGTCTTGAAGAAGTGCTTACCGCGATACCGAAATTCTCATTAACGAGAAAGCCGTCTCTACCCACGGCGATGGGGTCATCCTTTAATTGGTCGACAAATATGCGCAGACAAATTGTCTTTCCATCCACCACTATTTCCTTAAACTTGCGTAAAAGTATCTTGGCAGAGAGCAAGCAGGATTGGCCCTATTATATATTATTATACAAATAAAGACAAACATATTTAAGTTAAATTATTTCTCAAACACTTTGACTCAGACTAATTGATTGTTTAATTTAAAGCAAGGTGTGCTAAAGAATATTTACTTACAAATTTGGACGTCTTAATAGAAAGCCAGAAGAATAAAACAGCTTTCAGGGCGTTTATAGCCAAAGCTACATAAACAAGGAAAAAGCCCCCCTCTTCCATAACGCCTTCCGCCAGATATGTTAGCATGAAGATGTTCTGGAGTATGACTACTCGAAGTAGATTAGCAAAGGAATTGTAAAATTCAGTTGAAACATCCTTCATAGGTGAAATGATTTTAAACCGGTCAGCAGCGTCATCGCGTCCGTCTATTTCATCAACGTCGTTGCATGCACGAGAAACAGCCCTTGCTTCATAGTACATGCATAGAGCCTTTGCCAAGATCAAGTCTTCCAACAGAAAAGGAAGGAGATGGCTGCAAAACTCCAGCCATGCATGTGCTGCACCAAACGCCACTGTGGTAGATGTCCAGTCATTTCCATAAGCAGTTCTTAATTCAGTATTATTTTTATGAATGCTGGGCGTCCATCCAAATAATTTTAAAGCAAGTTCAAATGAGTGATATTTAATCAAAATATCTTGGCTATTCCACGTTTTTAAGCCCTCAGCACCCCCATTTGGACCTGCAGTGGCTACGAATGCCGAGACAACGGACGATACAATAAGTCCAGAAACAATGAGATTAATCTGTAATAAAACAAACTTGGTTATAATGTTTCAGTATTAACGGCCATAAATAGTTATTGTCAGAGCCTGCAAACGGACCTGTATCTCTGAAGGAATGTTATATCCATGTGCCCTTAATTCTTGCCTGTGAAGAAATGATTTTGAGAAAGGCAGTAGAGGAGAATTATACATCAAATAGTAAGCAAGCACGATCGGTTCCACCGAGTTCATAGTATAATAGCCCAGATCTATGTACAGATCCAAGGATCTGTTACCGATAAATTGCGTAATAGTGTTCTTAAATGAACCCACGCTGTATGCCAAAGCAGATACAATAAAAATTGCAAATGCCATCTACAAAAAAACAATTTAAAATATAGTCAAGTTAGTACATAAGCCTACACAATATTAATAAATATTAATCTAACCTTTGAGAATGCAAACCAAAAAGGTTTTAGCTTGATATTCCATCTTGACGCGGGTACATTAATTGCGCTTTCCATTGAGATTTGGCTTAATGGAGACTCCTCGTTTGGGTTATTTAATTCCTCAGAAGAACCGACAATAAATATTTTACTTTCCTTGTCTCGAAGTTGAAGAACTGTTTTGGCGTCCGGCCATTTTTTACTGTAATCTTTTAACTCCTTTTAATCTTTAAAAAATGATAAAAAGAGTGCGAAATATGCGAATGTCCACCACTGGACATTCGTGAAAAAAGACTGCCAGTTTGGAGAAAGAGACTCTTATTTGAACCAAGGAATTGTCGGCTGATGGAAGCATTATGTATGACTCATGGATATTCCGTTTGATATCCCCACGAGTGTCAATCATATTTAGTTTTCTAGCAGCATGCAACTCCGAAATACTTGTAAATATATCTTGAAATAATGGATTTGCACATTAGATGCAATATATCACAATATAATAATGCACAACCAAAAGCTCCTTCTTTATACAAATTTGCGTATCGGTTTCATTATACAATTTTGGTTGTACTTCATTTACATTATATTATTACATGTCAAAAAATACATGCAATCGATGTGTTTTAGATAATGTTTTGTAATGCATTAAATAATGTGCGATACGGACGGTCAATAATAAATTTGACACAAATAACAACTAATACCAATAGCACAGCAATCTGTATATCAGGTAAATGAAAACAAAAAATTCGGCAAAATTATTGCAAATTTCTACCCAAAAAAATGAAAAATATAAATTTTGCCAGTCAGTTAATTTTAAGATTACTGAAACTGTAAACTAAAACTTATGTCCGCTTGATGGTAAAATAAGTCCAAAATTACGTTTTAGTTTTCATTTGTCCTCAATTAGGTGGTTTTGCAGTTGTAGTTCCGTTCATTATGTATTGCTGGTTCTTCTTCTGGCTAGCAATAGATCCGCCTCCGCTAAGTGCCTGGTACACAAAATTAATTTCTTGTAAATCATAATGTATTTATTAGTTTCTAATCCAACGCAAACTAAAAATATATTTACCTGAGCATACTGAGCCAAATAAAGTAATAAGATACCACACAGCGAAAGGACCCCCCATCGTGGAACCATGGTTATGCCACAACACGACAGAATCGAACACCTAATCAAACTTTCTTCTTCCAAATTGTTTTCACTTGCAAGAGTTGAAAATAATAGTAAAATATTACAGTCCTCCTATGAGTAAGTGAGCAAATTTAAGTTGAAGCGACTTGATGCTAAGGTTTTGCGATAATGGATACAAAAGCCATTTTTAATGTGCTATATAAAGTAGTACAAAGAATGTGAATGCTCTTCTTCAACCGGAAGTTGTTAAACTTGAATAGCCAAATGTGCAACCCCTGATGTTGATATAGTGTAGCTAATTAACGGATACCAAGTTAATTTAATGTAATACGCAATGTTAATAAAATAATAAAGAATAACGATCCACTTTGGAAAAACAATAAATATTTTTATTGCCGAAAATTAATCAAAAAATAAAATGTGGAAATAAACTGACGTAAGATGATCGTACGTCACAAATTGTAATAACAAAAAATGCATCACACGTTACACATTTGTTATAATTTTAAAATATGTAAATTGCATAAAATTGTATCAGCTTGATGAATGTCATTGTTTTAATATCATTTAGTTGGCTTTGCAGTTGTCTTTTTCTGTTCTTCAGCTTTTGGGCCACCACAAAATGGATGTATAGTTAAATTATTATTGTTTCTGTGTGTGACGCTTTGCTTGTAAAAATGTAATCCCCCACTCAAGATTCGAACTCGAGTTCCTTGCAAACCGGGCAAGTGCTTTAACCCATAAACTACAGA
>VYYJ01005125.1:0-11733 GCA_021029165.1 Cyphoderus albinus
ATATTATATGTAATCGTGGTGGTGGTGGAGTGCTCTCTCTGTCTCTCTTCTCTGGTCTGGAACTTCTGGACAATTTAAGAATGTATTTTGCTTTGCTTGTTTGTTGTGGGGGGAGAGAGAGATATTACTCATGGAACGAAACACATTTTTTTGTGTGTGTGTGTGTTGTGTGCATCATGTCTCAGTGCTCTGGAAAGAAGAAAAAACGTTCCTCCTCGAATAGCAAATATGAACGAGAAGGAAGGAAGGGCGACGACGACGACGATGATGATGATGATTTTGTTCAGAGTTGATATGTATACGCTTTTGGTGGGGGAATAAAACCGGGATCTTTTTATTTTTCAACCCCTTTTTATTCCTGAATAATATAGATTTTTTCGGTGTGTGTGTGCAAATGCTGCTGCTGTTGCTGCTGCTGCTGGAGTCGACGTAACAGGAGAGAGCCGGGTTCTATAATATTTTCTCTACATCTACAGAACAGAGAGAGAGTTTTTTTCGGGGTGGGGGGATGATTGGAAAGAACTTTCCAGGAGAATAACATATATGTATCTCTATACTATAAATGACAGATGGCGGGCTGGGAATAATCCAAAAAAAAAAAAAAAAAAAAATATTATGAATGAAAAAATTGTTATGATTTACTATAAAAAAATACTACGTAATCCATTCATTCATTGCAGTGTTCTCACAATGTAAGTTGTTACACTATTATTATTATTAGCAACTAATAATAAATGTATAACAAACTATCAAAAATGTCATGGTTGGACATTGTTTTAAAGGTGCTTATTGTTTAAAAAAAATTACACATCGACTAAGATAGTACGATTTTAGCGTATTAAGGCTTGGCGTTTCTCTTGTGTTTGTATATAAATTTAGACTGATGTGGGGAAGTATAGTCATTCTCTTTTACACATTTTTTAAAATCTTAATTCTCAACCGTTCTCGAGGAGTTCGGGTTCCAAAAGTTCTTCAACGTCCAGCCACCCACCCACCCACTCTACCGCCCAACTCAAAGGTTTGTCATTATATAGATATATGCTTTAGTATCATTGGGTTTATTTTTATTTTTTTTTGTCAACACAGGATTTTCAGGCCTCTAGCTTTAACCGATCGGTGTGGATGAAATAAATAAATAAATAAATTGGTTTATATTATTATCATAATTAAATACGTTATTGTTTTTGCATAATAACAATATTTTATTTGAATATTATTGTGCATTTTAACAAACATTTAATTAAACAGAACAGAGATTTTTTTTTTCTTGCTTCTATCAAAAGAAAGAAAGGAAAAAAGAAAGAAAGAAAGAAAGATGAACATAATCACTGAAGAGAGAGACAGATGTGTTTATATATATATTTAGATTTAGATTTATAGCACCGAAATGTGTGAGTGAGAGAGAGAAAGAAAAACACACACGTTTAATTAACACACGGTATTAAAACAAAAAAATAAGGTGTTAATAATAATAATAATAATACCCGTGTATTTTCAACAGTAGTGGCAGTAGTGATAATTAAAGGTTTATAAATTATACATTTTATTTTATTTTATATAGAACGTGTGTATATATAACAACAAATCTAATATACATATAGTTTGGTTTTTCTTCTTCTTCTTCTTCTAGTAATAATAATAATACACAAGTCTTTGAGTCTCTTTTCTGGCATCAATTAACAAACGAAACAAAAATAATATAATATAAATATGGATAGAAATTTAATACTCGGAAAATAGTAGAATTACATTGGAATAATAATAATAATAATAATAAATACTACTACTACTCTCACTACTACTACTACTCCGAGTATATATATATATTTTTTTATTCATTCGGACTCAAATTTATTTATTTTTTTCTTCTTATTCACTCGACTCTTTTTCTTTTTTTAAACACACAAATTAATTGTGATTTAGTAAATTTTTTATTATTATTCTTGACTCAGAGTGGCCTGCTGCAGAGGTCAACCAGCCACCATAGTTCCAACCTTTCGCCACACACGGGGCGATCCAACGCAGGCGTTATTTTAATTTATTATTTGTGATTATTGTCATTGCCATTGAGTAGCACGCCCACGGGTTGTTTAGTCCTCCTCCTCCTGATCCTCTCTTGCTCGTCATCATCATCCTCCCTATCATCATTGGTGGGGTTGTTGGTTAAAACCATGCCAGGACCACCACCATTATCCTGTTGCTGTGACGATAAACTCTTATTCCGTGTGTTGATCATGGATGACTTGGTGGCTGCTGACGCCGCTGCTTTGGCCCTCCTAGCCTGCGCCTTCTTGGAGAAGTAAGCGGAGTAGAAAAAGTTGCCGAACAGGATGAAGTAGCTCACGTACATGATAAGGGCTAGGTCGATGTGGTGGGAGTCGAACCTGGCAGGGAACTCCACGGGACTTGACGTAGAATGCGTACAAATTGACGCCAGTGCCTATCACCATCTGGGAGAGCTGGAGAGTCGTGATCAACATCGCCGCTGGGCGGGGGACGCGGATACGGAGGCTCTACAGGTACGAGAGAAAAAAAAAGTTATTACGGGATGTTATAAGAAACTTATGAAATGCTTTTTTTAAACTCATACATGCATATAACTTGACTCTCCGTGTGATTTTGCTTGCGTATATTATTATTATTATTATTATTATTATTATTATTTTTATTATTTTTATCATGATGATGTAGTGTACGCGGGGCATTTTTTATTACGTATTTACGAACAAGTGAAAATTATTAGTATTAAATCGTTTAATAACGCGGAAAAGCATTTTGGAACTCTTTTTTAAAAACAGCAGTTGAGAGTCAATTTGTTGCTCAATTCTTTTGTTTGGGCTGAGAAAAAAAAAGAAGGTAAAATTCCATTAAAATATTGGGAGGAGGAAACAAACAAGAAAAGAGAAGAGGAAAAATTTGATGATTCCATATGAAATTAATGAAAGACGCGGAGCGGAAGAGCAACACATAGTAAGCTGGAGTGGACGAGATGAGTTTATTAATTAGCGTCAGTTTCAGGCTCAGCCGACTGGAACGTTCCAAAATATAGTGTATATAATAAAAATAAAAAACGTTCCGGCTGAGTGACGCGACCACCACAGCCACAATGTGCAGTCAGAAAAATCTGCTCTCAAAGTTCTTTCATTATTATTCTTTGTGTTTGGGGGTTTTTTGGATTTTTTTTAGCGATGATGAGTTTAGATTTGCGATGATGAGGCGGTATGATTATTTATTTTTTGGTAAAACTTTTGTGAGTGGTTTTGTTAGGGTAAGGGAGGATTTCTCTGGAAATAAATTTTTGTGGTGGTGGAGGAGGAGGTATATTTTTTGATGTAATTGTAATTTGTAAAATAATAACACAGAGTTTGACGAAAGCAACAGCAACAAAAATAAAAAAGAAGGACAACAAAAATTTCCGCGTATATAAAATTACAAAGGCTGTTAAATTTTTTTTTTGCATAGATATGATGAGGTTTCTTGGATTTTTTCTTTTTGATATTATGGGATGAAAAGACATTTTTGCTTTTGCGGGGTATCGGTTTTTTTTTTGGAAGAGAGTTTTTTTTTTCTCACTAGTATTACGTGTTGAAGAAGACTGGGTTGGGTTGGGATTATAAATAGATTATCAACTTTTATTATATGAAAGATTTTGTTTTGTTTCACAGTTACCTTTAGCGCATAGTACGTGTACATGAGCGAGTGGACGCAGTAGTTCATCACCATGAACCACCGTGAGGTGGCGTCATACGTCTCGTACGTGTACCAGGTGTAGCCGAGGACCGTGATGTGGTGGTACCTTGATTAAACGGGAGGGGGGAACAAATAACAAAAATTAAGAGTTTTATATTTATTTTTAAAAAACTATGTTAATAATTTTAATGTTACGTCATAGTATCATATTTTTTTTGACGATTTTTGTATTATTATTATTATGTCGCATGAAAAAAAAGGGCGACATTATTTTGTTTTTTGTTAATCGTGTCATGGTCGTGTCACACACAGAGAGAAGAGGGGAATCAGAGTGTGAGTATTATAACGAGGTTTAAAATAGTAAATAATAATTTAAAGCTTATTCAACTTTGAGAGCTTGACACACACGAGGGTATGGTGGTAGATAGAGTCGACGACGCGATGATGATGATAATTGATAAGCAGTAAAGAGTGAGAGAGAGATAAAATGATAAGCCTCAAGAGGAGCCTCGCAGTCTATTCTCTCGAGCTCAAGCTTGTGGAACGGACTCAAAAATAAATGATAATAATGAATTAGTATTTAAGTATAACTTAAGGGGTTCGTTCTTGTCATCGCGTGTGTGTGTAGTATGTCATGGTCGTTAAAGATGGATGATCTTTTATATATAGGCGTTTGTAACAATATATACAAAAAAAAAAGAAGAGAGAAACATTAAAAAGTCGTGTACATATTTGTATTTTGTAAGAGAAGAAACGGAAGGAAGGCAGGAGGAGGTTATAAAGGATTATGTCATTCGTTCGTTCGATCATTAGGTCATGGTTTAAAAAAAAGTTCGAAAAAGGGAGAAAAAAAAATGTAATATTAATAAAAATAATAATTATGCGCGCGCGCGTGTGTGTGTGACTCACCAGTGGAGGAAGATGAGCGGCTGTTTCCTTAGCACGATGAAGATCTGTGCAAAATGAATAAGAGATTTAAAAAAAAATATTAAATATTACGTCAGGATTCAAAACGGGAGGGGCTACAAAATATTTTGTTGTTGCTCTCGAGGCTAAATGCTAAATGCTCTTTTTAGTGTTTTTACTCTCTAAATGATTGATTTTCAAATTAAAAAAAAAAAAAAAAACTTTTAGAAATACTCACCGTGTCACCGAGTTCGACCGCTTTCGATAGTGTAAACAGGAGACCCCAGAATGCAGAGGCCTGGTTGTGGTTGTCCCTGTTTACACACACAAATAATATGATTGATTTAAGAGAGAAAATATTATGTATATTTTAAAGTTTTGTTGTTATTTTAATTCGGGAGATGAGGAAGGGAGGTTTCACACCATATCGATATATATAATATGTACGTATATATAAAACTATTACTACTAAAAATATATACCGACCTCTTGCAGACGCTGAGGTGGAACCCTGCCCGGAAACCGTCCGGGTTGTCACCGAGGATGAACCTGTTTTTTTTTTTAAAAATTATATACATAATATTATTGATTCAGTTCAAATATTTTGAAAATTACATAAATTAATTAATTAGAGAAGTAAAGTAGTAAAAAGTAAAAAGTAATAATAAAAAACTAAAACAAAATTTGTTTGTGTTTTTTGTTTAATTTATTAAAAACTGACATCATTTCAGGCCAAGTCCTAGCCGTGCCGAACATGCTGAACACGGCGAGGAAAATGTTCCATCCCGTTAGGATGTGACGGAGCTGGTGAATGGTGATGAACCGAAAAAGAAAAACAAAAAAACAAACAAAATATTTTTTAATAAATAAAATAAAATAAAATTAAATTAAAATTAAAATGTAAAAGATAACACCATTAACAAAACCCGATAATGAAAGTTGAAACAAATAATTTTTTTTTTAAATTATAGATATCACTAATCACTACTCGATCTATTATTTATTGTATTGTACCTGCATCGGCGCCCTCTGTTTCATCCATAGCTGTAGGACAAAGATGGTGGTGAGGTAAGCGACGCTTATCACGACGCTCCACGTCCAGTTCACGCCTAGCCAGACGCGCCAGTAGTCGAGGGAGAACTTTTCAAACTCCCAGACGGTCAGGTACGGGGGGTCGAGGACCGGGTCGTACGGCGAAGAGAGGTTACGGGATAACGGGGCGATGAAACGGGTTGACGCTGTTGCCACCACGACGGGTTGTTGTTGGTGTTGATGTTGCATGGTGATTGTTGTGTGGGGCGGCCACTAAACTATTTTTGTCGCGGTGATTGCGGAGCAGGCGTGTGTTTGATGATTCCACAGATTTTATTACACTTTTAGTTGGTCAACATCATCATCATCATCATCAAGTCATCACAATCATGATTCCGCAAACAAAAGTCCAGCCAGAGAAAGACGAATCAATCACTCACTCACTCACTCACTAAAAATTAAAAAAATGCACGTTTATTTATCTATTTCCAAACACGAATCAATTTTAATTTGAAAAGTATAAATCACCACTTTTTTTATTTTCTTCACACATACATTTTTTTTCGAATAACGAAACGAACCAGTCGTTTCCGTTTTTTTTTTAAAAATAAAAATAACGACTCGTCGTTCCTCCTCCACAATTAACCACAACAACAACGATATTTAAACGATTAATTCTGGATGCAGTCTACCACACAAAAAAAAACAACAGAAAATCTAATTAAATTTAATAATTTTTGTTGTTATTATTATTATTATAGGAGAACGAGATTTTTTTTTTGTTTATTTTTTAGATTAATAGGGAAAGTCCCGAATGATTACTACTTTTACAAATTACGAATATTTTCTTGTCGTATCTCTCTTATGTTAATATCTGACTGAAAAAAAACGTGTGTAGTACCAGTAACTAACCAAAATCAAAAAACCTGTTCACTTTTCATAACACACACAACACATGTGTGTGTGCGACTTCTTTTTTTTTTAGTTATTATTATTTTCTCTTTTGGGGACACGACACAGAACACGGAAGAAGAAGCGGTCGGTGTGTTTTTTGTTGTGTGCTGCTGCTGCTGCTGTGTTGCTGGGACTAAATACTTTTCTCTTTTCTCTGTATTCCTTCTTTTCTATTACTTTGAAGACAAGAAGGGGGCCACCGTACTACCACGCTGTGAGTGAGCGTGGAGATAACAGAAGTGGAAGTGTGGAAGGAACCCTTATGTTATTCACTTTGTTAACGAAATTATGAATGACTACGTTTTAATTAAAGCTATAAAAACGTTAGACTCCTTAGAACAATATTAAGATAGTATACTTTTGACCTCTCAAGGTTCGTTGCTGATGGTTACTAGTAATGAAGCTAATAATACTAAAGCTCGTAGTAGTAGTAGTAGTAAAAAAATATTACGCGGTGGAAACCGTTCGTTAATTAATGAATTAATTATTTTCATTGATTTAAATTTTTTGGGTTCCTTGCTTGCTTGCTACGCTCGCTTGCTCGCTTGCTCCCCTTACTTGATTATATATTAATATTAATATTAATAATAATAACTGATTCTTTCTCTGCTTCTCTGTCTGTGTAACGTGTTTTTTTTAAAAGGGTACTGCGGTGTTTGTATGATGAAAAGAAGAAATCCGAAGAAGAAGAAGAAGGCGAATATTTTTTTTACTATTAATGTGGGTCAGGAGGAGAAGAAGAAGAAGAAGAATAGCAGCAGCATGAAGGTGAAGGATAATATATATATACTGATGTGGATGGTGAGTGAGAGGGACGGGACGATTCATACAAAGAGCACTACTAATATTACGAAAAGAAGGATTATTTCATGAAATGAAAGAGAGGTGTAAAAAACTAAAACTAAAACTAAAATGTAGTAGAATTTAAAAAAAAAGAAGAGATTTTGAATAACGGGGTGGCTCTTTTTATTTTATTATTTCGAAATTGTTATTGTGTATATGAAGAAGACTTCAAGATGATGATGAAAAGAACAGGTTGTATTAATGATAAGATGATGAAGAAGAGGAGGAGGAGGTTGGTTTGGTAAGGTGATGGTGGTGGTAAAAAACGTGTCGAGCGTCTAGGTTTATAAATTATAATATTATTATATAGGTCTATAATAATTTACTAATAATTTTTTACACACACAACACAGTATATACGGGGGGCAACAGGTTGTATACGTAGTTTAGTCGTCTGACTCAAAAGAAAAAAAAAATCTTTTAAAATACGTCAGTTTGAAACAAAAATTTAACTTTTTGTGCTGTTACTTACTTAAATGTTGGTATTTTGTTGAATGAAATGACCGTTTTATTGTTTGGTGCTTGATTGGTGATGATGATGATGATGATTGGAGTGATCGAGTACAAGTGAGTGAGGTCCGCACGGCACTGTCTGTGAGGATTTAATACTGAGGAGGAGGAGGAGGTGAGGATGAGGAGTATTTTATATATTTTAGCATGTATTTTAGATATATAGAGAGAGAAGCGGTGCGGAGGAGGATGTTAAATTGTTGCTGCTGTGTAGTAGTTTAGTAGTAGAGAAATATGGACGGATATTAACTAAAACTGAAATAAAAGAGAGGTGAATGATGATGATGAGAGAGCAGACACGCAGCAGTAACAATAGAGAAGAGGGATTATGAATGAGCAGCATCATCATCATCATGCGTTCTCGTCGTCATTCATATTATATCACATAAAATATATAGTTTTTTCATTTCTTCTATATTACGATATAGTCTTATTTCTACTAACTTTTAAACTCAGCAGGGGTCTAGGTTTAGGTTTTTGTAGTTTGTTTGTTTCATATGAAATTTTTATTATTATTATTATTATTATTACCTATAAATGTAGAAGAAACGCGAGAAGATGTCTATGTATTATACCACGCTATAATATATGTAACAACGAATGTGTAAAAAATACACGTGATCTATCGTGATAAAAGATTTTAATTGCGTACGTAATACCTCGTAATTGTAGTAGTTAAATAGTTTAGTCGTTTAAAGGTGATTTATTAAATTATTTTATTACAAGAAACGCGAAGCCAATGTTGAGCGTTGGTAGTTAAGGTGATTTCTAAACACCTCAAAACAATGGCTAAGTTAAGTGAATGGGCACTTGACCTCTGACATGTCAATGTTCACTGCTATTGTTCACGTAGCAACTCTTTTTTGCTAGTATTTTTCTTGCTTTTTCTTAAAAACGTTAAGCATTCATTCATTCATTTACATACGGTTTGTCATTTAGATGTTACTATAGCTACTAACAACATATAAAAATAGCATTTTAAATTCATCCAATATCCTAAAGGATAAATATCGTCATAGACGACTAGGGTTTCTAGTTGTATATAGTCTTTTTATCAGTTGACATGTAAGTAAGTGAGAAAAGATGCATATGAAAGAACATGGTGGGGAACGGTTTTTAACAAGGAAAGAAAAAATACTCGCAAGAGTCTAGCCAGCATAGATGTTTCGTTATAACAACAACAACTAGCAACTAACAACTAACATGGGAAGAAGAGTCAACCTAGCATAAGGTGGAACTTTCCTGTAATGTATTTTACTTCTTCTTCTTTTTTTTTTTTTTTTATTCTGTATTGATTGGTGAAATGCAGAAAAATAGTAAGTTTATTAGGCGTAATTAAATAGACTGTTTGAGCAAATTCCCTTATTTCCAACGTAACGTTATTTCTTCCGTTATTTTGAAAATTACGGACAAGATACCGTTTTCACGTTATTTTCATACGTTATTTTTTACGGCAACAGTAGGTACGTAAAAGTTCGTACGTAGTTTTTTGCAGACGTAAAAATGTACGGCTCAAAATTTTCACCTTTAACGTAGCGCAATTTTGTTTCTACGGAAATTTTGAAATAACGCTTGCGTATACGTATTTTGCTCAAACAGTCTAATGTAAAACACACAACAATTAAATGTAAACGTAGGCAATGACAACTAATACTATTTTTTTCTTTTTTTTCAAGTGAATTGAATTTTGAATCGGGGTTCTTTCTTTTTTGGACCAACTGTGATGATGGAATTCAGGGATTTCAACTGTTGTAATATCACCACGCGGTTTGGCGGTAAAGGGTTGGGATGGCATGGCGGTTTATTATTATTATTATTAAATAGGTAAAATTATCTTTTTAACTAAACCACCGCTCAAAGAAGAAAAAAAACGCAACAATACAATGCAGTTCCTCGGGTATAAAAATCCCCGGACACTGGTCAGTGGCCACCATAACCCAAGATGCATTAAATAAAGGGCAAATATCTTAATTACCCAAATAGCGAACAATATATGAGAATTTAAATATAAAGTAAATACATAACATCTCCCTTTTGCTTCTTCACATTTCTGTCTCAACAAGGTCGGTGGACGAAGGTGCGGTGATATTTTTCTTTCTTTCTTTCTTTCTTTCTTTCTTGACAAATGTGTCAATCAGTCTAGTACCCTATTTCACGACATTATAATTAGGTGTATTTAAACCAAAATTAAGTATGGACTCTTAAATAACTACAACACATATTTAGCTACTTGTTAATTAGCTACTTATGTACTTACTCTTTTATTGCGTAATTCACGTTTCTTCATCATCATCTCTTGCCTCCGTGTTTGTGTAATTAGGTACTATTAGAATATTAGAACTAAAATGGAGAAAACGAGACTTAATGAGGTTTATCTCTCACTCTCTCTCTCTGTGTGGTTGTTGTTGTCTCCTGTCAGTGGTGGTGTATCACTACATAAAAGACAAAGTGCGCGTGGTTTCCTTTTTCATTCACAAAAATGTAACTCGGTTATTTACGTAATACTATTACTCATTCATGATTTGCTCATTTGAGTATTCTCAGTTGTTACAATAGTAACTAACAACAAACTTTCAAAGGTCAAGTGGCCAAGAGCCTTACTCTTATTGGTATGAGGAGGGTAATCTTTAACGTAGTCATTCCTTTACGAAGGCAATAAGGGTTCCACTGTTATCTCCAAGGTGATCGTTCATGCTTGCGATTCACTGCAATGACATGGAAAGGGGAAGTAATGTGGAAGGGTGTGGATGTAATGTGGAAGAGTGTGGATGTAATGTGGAAGAGTGTTTAAGGTTGTTGAAGAAATGTTTAAGAAGAGTGCGGAAAATTGCTTTGCCTCGGAGAATGTGGCGTGTGTTGTGTGGTGGTTGGTTTGGTTCTCTCTATCTTCTAGTGATTAATGGTCTTATGCCACTTAGCCACTTGCCCATTCTCCCGTTAGTTTGGGATTTACAACGTTTCTTACCATACATAATTGATTTTACTTGGCCACTTACTTCCACACACGTCCGTAACCATATTACTGCCACACATTAACGTTTATTCAGTGGTTTTGATTTGTCACATTTGTTTAGTTAAACTTCCCCTGTTTTGTGACACCATCAGTGACACCGGTATTTTATGAACGTCCGCTGTTCTGTGACATGGCATCTTTGTACTTATTCTCCGTTTGAGGGATATTTTACTTACTAAAGAGCCAGGGATTTTACTAATTCTTACCGATTTAAAAATGATTAAATCACGGGTACCTATATCATTACATAATGAACAGTTATCCGGTAAAGGGGAACGCTCCATTACTTGAACTGACAGTAAGCAGGTTGAGCATCTACAATCGTCACTTCTGTCGTCTTCTCTTAACTGATTTTTCATTAAGTTTCTCTGCGTTTATGTTGAGACGAAAGATAGTCAGAGCTGGGACTTTGCACGCTTTTCAATTAGTTTTGGTGTAGTTACACTTTAGTAATCTATATGTGTATTTGTCTCACTTATTTTTACTTTATCTGTGTATTTATATTTGTTAAAAGACAGATTTTACTGATTTTTACCGGCCTTAGGCCGGTGGCCTTTTCTTGTACTATCTAATTGAGAGATATCTAAAATGGAAGCACCAATTTTATTTTAGTTTTGTTACTTGCTATTTTTAATTGTAATAAATTCATCAAAGGGATAATGTTGCTGTTGCTTAATGGAAATCATTGCTGTCTCAGCCAGCAATTATTTATTTATTTTGTCATGTAAGCTTTGACAGCTGAAGATAGCGTACACTTTGCAAGACGAATTTCCCCACTCTACATG
>VYYJ01005126.1:0-11732 GCA_021029165.1 Cyphoderus albinus
ACTACAAGTTCAAATAAATCACAAGTCGATGAAGACAGCCCCAGTAATACCTCAACAGAGAAAGATGTTAAAATCGAGATACCACCGGAAACAATCGTTCAACCAGTTATGTCAGACGGTTCCACAAAATCTAAGGACACTACAACCAAAAAAGAGCAGGATGCTGACGCAAATCGTAATGACTCTGGTCTTTCACCGTCGGCATCACAAATGAATATGCATGGGATTTATCTTCAAATATTTGCGGATGCATTAGGGTCCGTTGTAGTGATAATCTCCTCTTTGATAGTTTGGCTAACCGATTGGAAATTTGTGGATTATATTGATCCAGCATTAAGCATCATTCTTGTATTTATAATCGCCTGCTCGGGGTATGGCTTACTTAAAAAGTCATCGCTTATTCTACTTGAAAGTGCTCCGGATCAGATTTGTGTGGAGAGTCTGAAAGAAAAGATAACGAAAGCAGTGGAAGGAACGCCAGGGTCTGTACATGATCTTCACATTTGGCAACTAACCGGGTCAGAGATTATTGCAACTTTACACGTCGTCTACAGTGGTGAACAGGAGCCAATGGAATTGTTAGACAAAATAACATCCATTCTTAACAACGAAGGCGTTCATTCTAGTACCGTTCAATTGGAACATGTAAAAGAGGAAGATAAAGATCCTATAAAGATGTACAATTGTTTATCAAAAACAAATAGTACTTCACAACAATACGTACCTCAAGCGCAAAATTCCGATGCTTGATTTTATGGTGATTTTCAAGATATTATTAATATTAAACATGTCATGATTTCATTTATGTCGAATAAAAGCGTATGTCTATGTGATACTTGGAAGGCTGTTCATAATTTAATTTTCATGATTCAATTGTAAGTACAAATTTGGAACAAGTTGTACAAGAACAAGCTGAAGTAGCTGGAAAACACAGATCAGGACGTCTAACGGATTGGAATAGTATTTATTCCAGGGTATTGTAGAAAGCGTCGGAAGATGTCTCGTTCAACAAGGCTTAATAATCTCGAGGCTTGTATTTTTTAGGTGACTTTCACATTTGTGGAAGGTTGTAAGTTTTATTATGCTTCGAGGAAGCAATAAAATGAGCTTTGTTAGTTGATATCTCATATAAAGCTACGGTACATTTTATATATAAAAGCAAGTTAAGCATCACAAAATGTTGAGATCTTCCGCTGTATTTAAAAGTGACTAACAAGATCCATTAAATATTATTTTCAGTGCCAGGATAATCCTTCAACTGAACGTCCCTTGTATCAGAAAACGGATTGGGAAAAGAATACAGAACAAATTCAATCAAACACCGTATAAATTATTGAGGTCACTTCAAACCACAAGGCTGATCCCCAACTTCCTAATTCATCATCAACCTCTCTCAGCTTCATTCCATCTAAAATTCCGACATGCACACAAGCACACATGTCGCGTAACGTGTAGGCGCAGGGTGAAAATAATGCTAAGCGTTTGCAAGTTTTAATACCTTCTAGGTAGCAAATCTATCTAATATCTATTGCTTACTTTGCAAATGTTTATATTCGAGAATAGGGTAGGCATGGATGATATCAAACAGCGACTGAAACCGATTCCCACACATTCACATTAATCAGAAAGTGCAGAGAGCATATGAGTTTACTCAAAAATTTGACATTTGTTGTTTGCTATTGCTATATCCGAAAAATAAACCAAACTTCCTAAAACTCGAAATTAAGCTGAATTATAAAAATACATTATTATTAATTTGTCAGATTTCTCATTCCAAAAATGTTTCTAAAGAGCAGCGAATGTTCAAATTAGTACACATTCTGAATTATATTCTACAGGTTTATTCAGCTGAATGATGCAAATGATGTAAATGATGCAAAGGTTTGCAAATATTTTCTTGTCGAAGTAATGTTTATACATTTTGCTGGATGGCCGGATTACTTGAGTGCTTGCTAGGTAATGTCGTATGTCTTGCCTTTAGCGAGATTGTATTGAATGATGAAACAGGATGGGGAATATGATACAAGCAAATCGGATCAGTCCCGTTCGTCCCATCACCATCTTATGCCAGAGCCAGTAAAAAGTTCAGGCAAGTTATTTGTTATTCGAAATAGAACACTTTCCTCTTTCCCAATATCATACAAGCACATAATTGCGCCATATTTTTACACAACAATCTTTACCTCGCTAATTCTTCAAAGATGGGTAATTGAATGCTTAAGCTATTAGGATAACATTTCTCACAGAGGTATTCTTTTTCCTTTCCCTTTTTTCTCCCAGCTCACCTCTTGCAGAACCAAACGACCGTACATTTAACTGCGATAAGGAGCGTACGATTGGGTTTTAGTGCCCAAGTTAAGATTCGGTGTTTTAAATTTGAATATCTGTAGCATGTGCATGAACACAAAATGCCACCGTTGCAGATTTCATAGTGCCACCACAGCCACATGCAGTGTATAAATAAAAACATTATCAACAACAACGAAACATCTATATGTGAGAAGTATCTGCAGAACATGCATTTCCATTTGTATGGATGATTTTGAACATGGTTTTTGTCACTTTCTTCTTCGAGAGACTTTGCCAAATTTTACAGACTACGAGATATTTTTGGCTCAGTCCGAATCCTCGACACATTTTAACCGAGCTCAGAGACTATGAAGAAGATGTGGGGTTAAAGAAAGACCACCATCCGAATGATGTTGAGGCTAAATAATAATACAAACAGAATATAGGTGGGTAGAAATTATAACAATAATAATAGTAATATTATACTCATAATAAATTCCCGACCTCTTTCTGAGCCAGGTACGAATATTATGATTAAAAACACTTAGTTGCAACTTTCAACCATTGTTGTTAAACGTGCAGTAACTGATTACGGTTATAATTGGAGTTACGATTACACTGTCTTTGTGAACAATATTCTCCATGAGTATAAAAATTTATTGAGATCTTTTGTTCAGAACATGTGTGATTTGACCCCAAAACATAGATCGTGTACTAAACTCCATCATCGTAATCCCTAGACATAAATTAATAAAAAAAAAAAAGGAAAAAAACTTAAAAGAGTTAAAAATTATTATTTTTTGATCCATCAGTTGATTTGTCTGCCAATTTAAAGAGCTTCATATCTTCTCCTACCGCGCAGATTACATCTCCAGTTATAAATGTAAGTAATATAAATCAGTGCTTTTGATCTAAAATTATCCAATACCTTCCACTGTGCACGAAATGAAAAGGGTTGTGATGATGAAAGGACCTGTGTCTGTTTCTGACACGAGGTAACACACCATCCCTAAAACCTCAAACTATATAGAGTCTAGTTACTAGACCTGTGCAATCATTGCAAGCAAAATCTCTGCGTAAGCCTTAGAAAAAAAATGTTTTCCGGATTCATCAGAAGCAATTTTTGATATTGAGTGGAAAAGGCCATGTGTTGTTATCCAGAATCGAGAAGCCTACCCAACAAGTATTTATGAAGTCTCACAATGTTCTCTTCTGGAGGGCCGTGTCATGACTATAACAATTTTGTAAAGTAATTTACTTTTTGTTGCAGGGGGGAGGACAGCGATCCAAAAATGAAGTAAGTACAAAATACTAGAGATTTTAAGTTTATGTACAACAAAGAAACGAGGAGGAAGGAAAGGAGTGAGAACATTATTAATACGTGTATCATGCCACCCTGAATGCCTCCCTGCAATATTGTTCTCGTTTTTTCCCTTTTCTAGGGCTCCGCTGGCGGAGAATGAAGAGGAGGAATTTGGTGATCCTGTTCCGGTTAAGTGAACAATATTGCCAAACGTCTTCTTCCTTTGTCTTTCATCGAAATGCAATAAATATATAAATATGTACTACCTAATCTGGGAAGGCATTTTGTTGAACTCAATATTTTTGTCTGTTTACCTGGCCCTTATATACATTAGGCTAGAGTCCAGGCTACGACGGCGATATGCGGATTCGTTGCGAGTATCTTTATTGTAATGGGGCTCACATCTTCAGGTCATGCTAGTATTAACTACATCATTATACAGTTGTAATAGCATACGCAATCCATTCAATTAAAATCTCTTCTTTTGTTCACAGAATGGGTCTATGCCGTTGATGGCTTTTATTATCAGGGTGATTTCCTCGTCTGAGAGTTTTTCTTTTTCCTATTTATAAAAAAAAACTTTCGAAGTGCTAAAATTGATGATTTCTTTTCCATTCTGGAAAATAGGTCTTTTTATTTATTGCGCTCAAGGAGGATTTAATGACACGTACAGTGGAGAAGTTGACGATGACTTCGAAGAAGGTTGCAGACGTATTGATTTGGAATATCAAGGTATTTTATTAGCCGTATGAAGAAAAATATCAGAGCCAACAGCCCGCTCTTTCCCTTCTCCGATACTTTTTTTTTTATTAAAACCTGCCTCGCGCACTTATTGTGTAAGTTGGAACTTGAGAACTCTTGGAACTGGAGTTCCCCCTTCTCCACTCACGCTCATTCGAGTAGTATTATTCTATGTTTACAGTTTCCTCTTATGTCAGTTTGTGTGTGTGTGTGTCAGAACAGATGCATGTTTTCTCCGAGAATAGATTATTTTGTGCTCATATGACGAAATTATTGACTGGCCGTATAAAAATTATGAACTTTTTTTCTTGTTAATAAATCAGGATACACAATGTTCGTGGCGCTATTGTGTGCTGTGGCCCTTTCCACTGTACTCTTCAGCACGATGCTCGCTCTGCTCGGATCTTGGGTAAAATCTTCTTCTTTTTAAATTTTATTAAATCTTATATAATAATTTTTTTTCTTCTTTTTTTAGGTCCAAGACATTGACAGCAAAAGGAAAGTCTACCGGCTTTCTCTCTACTTGATGATAGTTTCCAGTAAGAAAGTTTACTTGCCCTCTTTTTCGCTTTTCTAAATCTAATAATGGCTTTTATGCTTTCTCAAGGATGAAAAGTTAGGATATAGATTTGTATGACGGAAAAGGAAGGCAATGAATATCCAAAGAAATGATGAGACTATAGATGCTTAGAATGAACAAAGAAACGAAAATAATGCACAAATGCGCATAGAAAACAGAAGCTGTGTTTTTGTACCATTAGGGCATTGTAAAATTACATTGGAAGAGACTTCCCTTCACACTTCCAGACAGGGTGTAACAAACTGTTTTGGGACAAAAAGTTCCACGAATTGTTTACGTGTCAATAGGAAATAGTCGACACTTTAGAACTATTTTTACAAGTATGTTAGCTAGCACTACTTTCTCTAGACAAGATAAAAAGAGTTGGACAGAAAGGAACAAGGGAGGTAGAAGAATATGCAGTAAAAGGAAAAGAAAATTGTTTCTTTTCTCAAAAATTGAAAAATATGATGCTTCGCCTTATGATTTTCAGTTATTGCCAACTTCCTTTCCTTGGTTGTGTATTCCGTCAGCTTTGATGATGTCCTTGAAGAGAAAGATCCATTGGGACCGTTTCAAGGTACTATACAGGCAGAATGTGACACACACAAAAAATCTTTGAATAATTCAGAGCTTTTTTGATGGAGCATGGAGCTACCGCTTGCACTTGCTTAATAAATAATTCGTATTAATTGCAAAAATGGCTAAAGCGGTCTTTAGACTAGTAAAAGTCTGACAATTTCATCTGTTGGTGTGCACTAACTGTCTTTTTGCTGTATTTTGCATGTCTTTTTATAAAGGCAGATTGTCTTAATTAATATTTGTCTACGAAACCAACATTTAACAGAACTTGCACATTCGTTAATGTGGTGCGGCTCGGCATTTATAAAAGTTTTGGTTGCTTGGAATGCTCCTTTTTTAGAACCTGACAATGACTGGAATTTCGGATGGTCTTTTAAAATCTGCATATTCGGACTACTTACTCAAATCTTCACGGGGCTGGCAATAGCTTACGGTCTTCTACTTTTTCCAATCATCGAAGAGGTAGTTGAAGACGAAGAAGGAGCAGCTGGGGGAGACAAGTAGAAAATTTTGCTAAAATTCTCTTGCTTTTTTCTCCTGTAATAACATTACTTCTGCCAACTCATCTTCGCAATGCTATGCAAGCAAAGAGTCCATTAAATGAGAAAAGTGTTTTTCGCCGTACTTCCATTGATGTAGCGGAGCCGTCAGCAAGATTCTCAAACTTCTCCTGTCAGAAACGACAAAGAAGAAAATTCCCTTCTTCATTCAATTTGTTCGTACTTTTTCCATTGCTGCCCTTCGTTGATTGAGAGTGAATAATTATTACATTGTGAGGAATGAGGACGTATGAGGTAGGTTCACTAAAGACATAAACTATGATTTGTTAATGAATTTCTCCTTACTATTGATTTTATTCCCTTCTGTGCGTATAATAAAAGTGTGCGTCATTGTCGGACTAAGTATTTATACACAATCTACGTATATTCATTCTAATGTTACAATGGTTAATAATATCAGATTCTTTAGTAGGGGAGAAAATATTTGTTCATGCTTTTTTCCCACAGCATTGCTTATTAAAAATTAGTTTTTTGTTTGGTACTGCCAATTCGGTGTATAATAAAAAAGAGAAAATGTATAAGAAAATTCGGATCCTTATTTTCAGTCATAAATTCTACAATATATTCATTATATAGTGCTATATACTGTTACGTTAATATTTAACATTGGTTGCACAAATCGATCAAAAGCAAGGAGGTTATGTAAGTAATAATATTGATGAAGTTGTAAAATTCATTGTTTATAATTTATTGTGTTCAATAAAGTCATATATATAAATATATGCTATCACTTCCTACATTATACAAAAAGAATAAAGATTTTTAGAAATTATTTTCTCCAATGCCATACAGCAGAAAACTTGTAAAAGCCACACTTGCATCTTATTTTATAACCACCGTTGACGACCATCTGGCTAGACTTTGGGGTTGAAACATTCATTAGCCACGATTACAAAGGAAAGGAATTATAAAGGAAGAGCGGCTGTTGCTAATATGTATCATATATATTATTACACGGTAACTTGAAGCTTTTGAATTGCCGGAATGCACCAAAAAGATCCATTTCTATTCTAAAAATGGTTGAATGAGCTCATTTCCCCCCAAAAAAGTCTAAAGAATTCAAGACGACCTTCGGTCCACAAAGCCTGGCAAAGAAAATTAAAAATCTACAAGTCTAAAGAAAGAGGAAGAGGACAAAATAGGAAGCTGGGCAAAGGGTAGGCGTACTGGCTTGGCCTGATAGCTTCACGCCATTTACCAAACGAGAGAATTTTAGAAGGATTTTCTCCTCAACCGTAGAATTCTAAATCCGTAATTCTAGGTCCGTACTAATATCTGTAATGTGAAACACCCCATTTCTCTTGCTTGTGCAGAGTGCAGACGAGACGTAAAAGATGCAGACGAGACGTAAAAGGAAAGCTTTTTCATGCTATCTAGAGTGGAGAGAAAGTATTAAGTATTAATATGTGCTATAAAAACATTAATCACAGTGAGGCATGTTAATAAGCCAGAGAAGTTTGTCTACTTCAACTAAAAGCCTCCGCGATGTGTGTGTGTGATCTGACCTGTGTAATCAAAGTCACGGTTTGCTCTTTACTCCGTGAGTATCGAAACGTTGACTTCCCAATTTGTCACGACAAATTTCTCGATTCGTAATGACGATGTTGATGAGAGAAGGACTGCAAATAACATTGTGATCCGTTTGTACATGTTAAGTATCTACACATACATATAACTTATGTTCAAAAATCTAGCAAAATGCACTTTGTTTTGTGATGTATTATATTACAGCAGATTTTCTGACAAGTGGGCATTTCAGATGTTGGAAGTTCTAGTTACGTAGAAATAAGTTCTCTGTGTGAAACTAGCGAAACTTTTTTTTGTCAGATTCCTTTTGTTTCAAACCGGATTGCTGCACACACGGTTGGAAATTGATTATTAACTGGAATGCGTAATAATATGATGTACTTGTAGGATGTCGCTTTTAGAGGATTCAGGATTGTAATTTTGCGTATTGTAATAAGAGAAATGTTGGATGGATGGATGGATGGATGCTAGCTGCTTGACCTTATATCATTCCATAATGTATGAATTCATTTCAAATTTGCTTAATGGAACCAAATTAGATTTACCTTGCACGTCAGTGAAAGTAAGCCGAGAAACATGGAGAATTAGATGGATGTGGAGTGCAGTTGCAGTGTAAAACTACGCGAAGGAAGTATTATGGATACAAAGACTGAGAAGTATTTTGTCAAAGCCCTTTAGCGTCTGCTTTCAGCCTGCTTGGATTCGTTCTCCTGATAAGGCTGTGAGAAGACGTGAATCCGTGAAGTATGCTTTCATTCTCTCATTATGCCTCTCAGGCTACAGTGGTGTGTAGACCACAGTGATTAAAATTTGCTGCGTATTGTTACCATTTCCACGGTAGAGATCCTGAAGAAAACACCGAGATCACAATGTTCATAGCGAAACCAACGTCCGTGAAAGGGATACGCGTAATAAAAACAGTATAACAAACATGCACATTTCCCCTTTCTCCGACAAACTTGGCTGAGTTCCAAACAAACTCGTGTCTAACTCGAAAGAAAATATCTTTTCTCCCACACTCAGACAAGTTTCCATCAGCACGACTCTGAGAGTTTTACTGAAAGCAGAAAGAAGAGCAGAGGCTGCAACAACAAGTAAATAAAAGACACTTCTTCACTTCTCCCTCCACACTTTTCTA
Organism: Cyphoderus albinus; assembly: GCA_021029165.1. Classification (NCBI taxonomy): domain Eukaryota; kingdom Metazoa; phylum Arthropoda; class Collembola; order Entomobryomorpha; family Paronellidae; genus Cyphoderus; species Cyphoderus albinus. Next base: position 8,700 of record VYYJ01005126.1, read on the forward strand.
TGTGCAACAGAAATCTTCACTTCGCTAGCACATGAACGGCTAAGAAGACTGGAGAAAGCGGGAGAAAGTTTTCCCAATAGACAATTTTGACTAGCACAGTCCTTTTACCGAATTTTCAATTTTTGTTTCTTATTTAGAAGAACTTGTTTTGTAGGTGTCCCTTAGTGTCTCCTTTCAATTAATTTTCTCTCCTTTACAATTAAGCGCTGAAAGTTTTTACATTATATTCAGATTTTCCTCTGAAACAAAATAGTCCCAGTTTTCTCCCAAGTCCCTTCACCTCATGGATCAGTCAGACAATCAACTTTCTTCAGGTAAATACATCTTTGTTCCCCACTGCTTTCACCACGACTTAAATTAGACAATCTATAAAATCATAGTTTACAGTTCAGCACGATCATTTCTTTCCAGCTTTATTTTAGTTTATTCCAAACCCAAATCCGTGCCATCCAAATAGTCTAAATGTTTCGGAGTGGCGTTGGTCGCGGATTCGTATCAGGCTATGCTGGTGTAGCAATGATTGGATTTGCTCTAAGCGTAATTGTGGTAAGTGATCAATCATGACGAAATTCATAACTGCACACTACAGTCTACCATACCGTTCCAAATACGTCACACCATTTTTTTCAACAGTTATGCTGCTGCTGTTGGTGCTATGAGTTAATGGTAAAGCGGAGGCGCCGATTGAGTCTCCAAGAACATTTAGATTCAGAAATGACTTTACGAGAAGAAAGTCCAAAATTCTTAAAGCTTTTAGCCAACAAAGAAAATGCTCGGCGGGCTAGCTGCACAAGTACAGCTCCTGGTAAGTCCAAAAGTTAGAGAAATTAAAGTAGAATTAAAAAATTTCCTGAGTAGGTTGTAATTTTCCAATCTTTTTATTTTATTCTAGAGTACCAATCGGGATTCCCAATCATTAGGAAATGTGAGGTACTTTACAGTGGTGCGATATGTCCGTATCAAATTCATTCAGGCCCAGACAGCTCATATTTTAATGACCGACCAATACAATAGCAACACTTGCTATTACATAAAATATATCAAATATCAAATCCATTTTCCATGCACCGAAACAATGGTCATTGCACATGAAAGAGAAAGCTGCCACTTGCAAGGTCGTTCTTTGTCTACATTTATATTAATAATGTGAGACTGAGACTAGCAAGGTGGCATGTTCGCGTAAGTANGTCGTTCTTTGTCTACATTCATATTAATAATGTGAGACTGAGACTAGCAAGGTGGCATGTTCGCGTAAGTACATAAGTACGAAAAAAAACTTTCTTGCTGTAGGCGTACTTAGGCCTGTGTTGCTTGGCCAAGTTCCGACGTCTGGAATAATTACCAAAATGCTGCACAAATCTCAACGAATTGAAATCGGTAATGAAATTATCGATTCAAATGAAGAACAATTTTAGTCAATCTTCTTAATTGTAGTTATGCAAAAGTTCGGGCCTACACACTCGATTAAACTAATGACTTAATGATATTTTCTCGGGTAAGTAAATATTATATAATTAAGTATGATAAGGAAGGAGCAGAAACAGATAAATTAGTGCCAAATAAAATCATTCTCATAGAACCCGACATGTGAATAAAATAAAGTAACTTTACTCATTTCTTGTTAAGTATACGATAATATACAAAAGCGTTTTTTGAGCCGGGGAATCAACAGTATACGGTATTATCAATTACTTTGAGACGAATCTTTTAGTCTGTACTGCAGTCCAGAAACTCAAAAGAGTCCATCCGAAATCATCAAAAATTACTGAATATGTGCATGGTACTTGATAGACAATGAGGTTAAGGTACGAAGTAGAGAAGTTAGAACTTCAAAACTTATTAAAACGGTGCAAATTATGACACAAACCTCAAAACTATTTTCTGAGTATAACTATTTTAGATACATAAATAGAAAAACTATATATACTTATTACATAAACTTATTTAAAGAGATGTGAGCCATGTATTGGTTGATGGAATGAAAATTAGTGTCGTACTCGATTCCAAAGAAAATTCCAGATTTGTAAAACAATACAATAAGTGAACGTAATGGGAAGGGGCCCTTCCGAAGGGCATGAGAATGAATCTGATAAGGAAAGGCAATTAATCAATTAATGAATTATCAATATTGGTTGATGGAATGAAAATTAGTGTCGTACTCGATTCCAAAGAAAATTCCAGATTTGTAATACAATACAATAAGTGAACGTAATGGGAAGGGGCCCTTCCGAAGGGCATGAGAATGAATCTGATAAGGAAAGGCAATTAATCAATTAATGAATTATCAATTATTTACGTGGCAAATATAACAGTCTGCCTGCGTCCAACTAGAACTTTTATTTTCCAAAGAAGGTCCATTAAGTTATTATTACCATTTTGTCATGCGTATTGTTTGCTAAAAAGCAATGGAGACGTGTCAGGTTGGATAATCTTTTCGGTACTGAAACTATATTAGGAAAGGAACATGATAGATGGGGCTAACAAGTTGCGGTGATAAACGAGTTGAGAAAAAAATTGTGTTGGCTAATTAATAAAGAAAACAATGGCGCAATGATCTTCCCTGCTCGTGTTCGTGTTGTTTTTATCTATAAAAGTTGACCGCTATAAGTAGCGCTTTTTACAACGCACAATTAGCAATTACGTAAAGAATCTCTAAAGCTTAAAACGACTCTAATGTTATGGTAGAGGCAATGGCAAAGAAATATGTATTAAAAATAATATGATGTATAGTTAACATTTACGAACGACATTCCCTGGCCACTAAAGAAAAGATTCTCAATTTAATTGTCATTGTAGAACGTATAACTTATAGGCTATATAAGTAACAGGGTAGTCGATGTGACTAGTGAGTTGGAAATTTTAGTACAATCAGAATCAGAATCGGAACACCAAGACTAGAATAATGACTACAGAAAGGGACGTTTATTGATAAAAACTCATCCCTGAAGTTTTATTAAATTAGTTTATTGCCGAGGTCGGATAAGGGTTTACTTCCATCCTGGTGAAAGCAGTTATTAAAATATTTTCTTAGAA
>VYYJ01005127.1:0-11730 GCA_021029165.1 Cyphoderus albinus
CTGGACTCCAACAGACTGGTGGCACCTTTGGAGGGAATCGGATTTGAGTATGGATTCAACTCCAGGTTTCTGAAAAAAGTTGGTGACCATTGGCTGACCAAGTACGACTGGAAAGCGAGAAAAAAACTGCTGAATAAATATCCACAGTTCAAGACGAAAATTGGAGGCCTTGATATTCATTTTTACCATGTGAAGCCTACAGCGAAGAGTGGTGTAACTACCAGACCTGTGCTGCTAATGCATGGATGGCCGGGAAGTGTCGTGGAGCATCAAAAGATTACTCCACTGCTTTCAGAACCAAAGAATTCCAAATTCAATTATGAGCTTATCATTCCTTCACTCCCTGGATTTGGGTTTTCATCCGGAGCAGCCAGACCTGGAATGGGTACAGTGCAGATGGCAAACATTTTCAAAAGGCTGATGGAAAGATTAGGTCACAGCAATTATTTCGTCATGGGGGATGATTTTGGATCCTTAATTGCCTCAGATATTTCTACTTTGTATCCTAATCAGTACGAAAAAATTACGAGTTGTCACAATTTCTAACGATTCAGTGTAATTCATTAAATGAATAAATTAATACTACAATTATTCAAAATCGTTCTATTTTATTTATTTTCTCACAGAATTATAGCTGTACAAGTCAAGTTCGGCGGACATTTCTCCTTTGGGCTACCTCAAGCATGCAATATCTTCCACTTTCCCCTCTTGGTTTGCCCCACCGGAGGTTGCGAAGCACATTATCCCCATTGGAGAATTCTTTTCCTTTATGATGCGTGAGATGGGATATCTACACATCCAGGCTACAAAGCCAGACACCGTCGGAGCCGCACTTTCTCACTCCCCTTTGGGATTGGCCGCTTACATTCTAGAGAAATTTTCAATCTGTACGAACCGTAAATGGATATCAAGAGAGGATGGTGGAATCTTGGAAAAATTTACAATGGAAGAACTGCTGGACAATTTAATGGTTGAATTTGAATTTGAATTTGTCTAAATTAATCACGATATAAAACAATAATAAATAAAAGTGTGACGATCAGAAAAAAACAATCATGATTGACGTGCATTTAATTGTGAATGTTTGATACACGTCGAGACCTTCAGCTTATCATGTTCGGGTTTCAGTATTTTGATAAGGTGTAATTTCAATCAAGTTGTCGAAAGATTTTTTGTTTGTGATCCACACAATTTTTTCATCCATTTCTCAGCCTCGAAAAGCAAAATATTTTTGTATGTAATCTGAATAAAAGTCCAAAATGTGTTCGCAAACAATTTTGGTAATTTGCCTGGCATGTCTTCGCATACTAGACGCAGCAAATCCAAAGATCAGCGAACAGCTTCAAAAATCACTGGAAAGCAAACAAACTGCTAACATTTTTGTTAAATTCCACAATGATGGCGACCACATTACAGATTCCATTCACGAGCTGTCCTTCATGTCCCGTGGACATCGTATTGAATATCTCATGTTACAACTGAGAATTTCTTCCAAGGAGAGTCAGAAAGAAGCTCTGGAAATTCTAAGAAAGTATTCGAAAAATTCTCCAAACCCGGAATTGGCCCACACCGAATTTTGGATTACCAACGAACTCTTCATAAAAAACGCCGACATTTCCCTGGTGAACCAGATCGCTGACCTCCGCGAAATCGCAGAGATCCGCGAGGAAGCCATTTTACCTGTGATTGAAGCAGAAGAATTGCCAAAACCGGACAAGGTAAAAAGCTGCGATACAAACAAAAATAACGACGACGACGATGGACCTGAATCAGTTGAGTGGAACATCGAAAAGATCGAAGCAGATAAAGCCTGGGAAATACCTGGGGGCAATAATGGTTTTGGAGTGGTCGTCGCCAGCATCGACACTGGTGTTCGAGGGTCACACGAGGCGCTTCGTAATAATCACAGGAAAGAGTTTGGGTGGTTTGATCCTTACTATGGCTCCGAGGTGGCTACTGATATGATACAAGGAACATTTACTGTAAGTTGGTAACAAAAAATGGACTTATTTATTTATTTATATAGTGAAATGTTGTGATTCACAGAAGTCATTTGTTTTTAAAAGATGGGTCTCCTTGCCGGAAATGGAGGCATCGGTGTGGCACCTGGTGCCCAGTGGATATCCTGCAAAGGATGTGACATCGTGGCCTGTGGCGAATCTCAAATAAAGGCCTGTGCACAGTGGGTGGTGTGTCCCACTGATCCCAAGGGTGAAAACATGGACTGCTCCAAGGCACCTCGCGTGCTTATCAATGGATATGGAGGGGGTCAGGGTAACACTGATATGGATGATGTGTTCAAAGTGTGGAAGGCGGCGGAAATCATTCCAATTTTTCCCGTTGGAAAAAATGTGGGACAGACATGTGGCAGTGTGGCGTCTTATGGCGACTCCGAGTTGGTCATTGGCGTTGGTGCCACGAATATTATGGACTACCTTGCTGATAGTCACTTTGGGCCAAATGTACGGGGTGCTTTGAAACCGGACATCGCGGTAAAATTAAGATAAACTAATTGTCTAATTATAGACTAAAATTATACCAAAATTAATTGACGCTAAATCTAATTAAGGCACCTGGTGAAAATGTGCGCACCGCTGACCCCAATAGTGACACTGGCTACCGTTATATAAGTGGAACGACCATGGCAGCTTCCCATGTAGGTGGCGTCGCTGCCCTACTGCTTTCCAAGAATCCTAAGTTAAACTACGACCAGATTAAATCTTTCATGGAGAATTTTGCGGATAAAAGTCTTCCCGATACTGGAATAATCTGCGATGGAGTGCCGTCCACAGAATTTCCTAATCATCAATATGTACATATATGCTAATATGTTTAATATCTAATTATAATTACATATAATGCATTTACAAATCACTCACATTTTTTCGCCAAAGGTTATTGATTGAAAATAATTTTTATTTCATTAAAATTGCAGGGCCATGGAAGACTCAATGCACTGAAGGCTTTAGAGGCTGTCATTAAAGGCAAGGAAGATTAAAGAATTTAAAGATGAAGATAGTCAAAGAAGTTGCAGAGTAATTTTAACTAGACTAACTTAAAGAAAACAATAATTTTACCAACATGTATCTTATTTACTTTACTTGTATTATTTAATATGTATATACAAACATCAGATAGTTTCTGCAAGTTCTTACAGTCATCCCCATCTTCTGTTATTACTGCACTCATATTATAACGTTTGTTAAACAGTGACTTTGGTGTGATGTGCTAATAATAAAGATCTTTCGCCCTGTCGAAGGCTCCAAGCACTTGATCTAAGGCTACATTGAGTCACTCCACTCATCTCTAAATGTCTACTTAAATATTAAATAACTGAACAATAAACTAATTAAAACTACTATATACAATCTTATGACTAAATCCGCGTTCAGCTTCCGCATAGCAGATTGTTTTGTCATAAGGTTTGCTTGCTTGATCGGTCATAATATAAAAATGCACAGTGCATAGTATTGTAGATGTTGTGCAACTACCTTTAAATAATCACTAATGTAAATTAATTAAATTCAATGAAAATGCATTCATACAACATACAACACACATATTATAACACTAACTGGTTATTTGTAAATTTGACCAGATTGAACCTGTTAAAAATGTAGTTGAAAAAAAAAACTTGGTGAATTCGCTCTAATTTCTGATTCGAGTAAAATAACCGAATACATGAAACAAACTAACTATATAAAATTAATCAACAATTTAACTTAAAATTAGTAAACTATGTACAAGTAAACTGCATTTGCAAAGAGTCAAAACAGGATCACACAGTGGCGTCTTGTCGCTCTTTGACTTTTAACACAGGATACACAAAATGCAACCATTGTTCCTTGACAGTGTCACTGTGGAGCAGCGTTTTTCAGCTGAACCAACTTAATCTGACCTTAACCTAATAAAGTTAAAATGTTAATCTAATTATTAATAATTGAAATGACAATACTATGTACAAAAAAACGAAATAACAAATTGGACAGAAAAGTCAATTTGTGCATTTCAATTTTCAATTATTGGATCAGTGCGGCCAAAAGTGTTGTGTCAACGTATATGAATTATTTAAGAATTCATGTTGACATGTCACATTAATGATTAAACTACTTTACACTATACATAATCTTACTAAACTTATCATCATAAACTAACATTGCATAATAGAATTTTCCGATTTTCTGTTTGAAGTAGAAATGTTTACATTTTCGTCTTCCAATGCCACTGCTTAAAATTTCAAAGAAAAGAAATCCAATTGAAAAACATTAATAGAAAGCAAACATAAAACTTTTAATCAGTTCCAAAATAGCGTTGCCCAAAATGATTTGGAGCGATGGGGTGAACCTCTGAAGTCAGGATTTTCATCTGCAAGAAGAAAAAAACGATAAAAAAATCATTTTTGCTTTCCTGAAAACAGTTGCATCGATCATCTATCGACACAATACAAAATAGTTTTAACTGAAAATGGTTCCTTACGTTAGGGAAAGCTGACAACACCGATCGAACTGCAGTTGGTGTACAGAAAAGATTTGCCAAGATGATATTCTCTTCTTGAACCATGTGCTCTTTTAAAACATTTACCGATTTGATCACTGTGTTTCCGGTAGACATGATGGGATACATGAGCAGAACCTTTCGAAATTGAATATCATCGGGAAATCTTGCGTATACCACATGCGCCTCATGCGTGTCAGCGTCCCTCTCGACAAGAATCTTCCCGATTCGGATTGAACGACAACAATCCCTAAGTCCTGCTTCCATTGATTCACCACTCCTACAAATTTCAAAATAAAAGTTTCACTGTTACGAGTCGCAAAATTTCTATTTAGTTATTGTACATTTCCCAAATATAACAATATAGGTACAGTATGACTTTGCTAATTTTAATATCTTTTTTTTACCTGACAATGCTAACTCCGCAATTTCCTCTTTCGTATCTCAATCCGTCGTATTCTGATCCAGTTGGAGTGATGATTCGATGTCGGGTAAACGGAAGTAGATTCAGGGAATCTTCAATCACAAGTCGGATCTGTAAGAAAGTAGAAAACGAGTTATTATAAAGTATCAATAAGATTTAATATTTTAGAATAAGATTCTTTATAGAAAAAAATTACGAGACGATCAGCGTAAAACTTGAAGTCACTTCGTGAGGTATTCCTGAAAACAAAAGATTAGGAATCATTGAAATATTATACATTACATTATATTTATATATCCTTTGAAAAACGTCAGCCTTTGTAATTCTAAAACGACTTTCGTCCGTTCGTTCGAATTCGTACTTATCTCTAATGATGGTCTGCAACTCCCGAATCTGGCATGAAACAGGCAAAGTTTTAAAATTAGGCCCAAACTCATTTTCCTTCGGCACATAAATCACAGGCCCTGGAGGGGGCGTGGCTACAGGCCTCCGAGAAACGACAACGACCTGTTTTTGACTTGCTGGAGGAGTTCCAGGACTGCATTCCATGGAACAATTCCTTGCAGGAGATTTTGGAGAATTTGAACCAAGAACAGTCGTGCCACTTGAACCAGTTGAAGTTGTGGAGGTCCCAGTTACTGAGGAGGCCGGACCGGAACCTGAACTTCCTTCTACTGAGGGTGATGCGTGCTGAGGTGGCTGCGGATGTGGCGCTGGTGACTGTGCCACCGATGACATTCCAGAATCAGCGGGACTCCGTTGTCCCTGCCCCTTTTCTAACTCCACCATCCTTAGCTATTAAATCTGCTATGCATCTATAAAAATTGCACAAGTGCCATTAATTAAAAAATATCTATTGATTAGTACACCTTTTACATATTACTAGTAATTATGGTACAAAATATGAAACCAACAAATTTATTAATATTTGCCACTTACATGTTCAGTCAGCTCAGCCTAACAAGCTTTTTTCTCCTTCTTGTTCTCTCCTTGGAAGGAGAGGGCCGACTGCAGCTTGGACTACACGAAAAATTTCCAGGCGCTCAGAATTACTCTGTTAAGTAAGACAAGGGGAGAAGAAGAAGCGTGATTCACAAAAAATTCTTGGAGACGAATGGCAATAAAAATGGAAATAAGAATAGGTTTCCCATTACATTCTTTTTATTACCTTACTTTAGTGTCGTCTCGGCTGCATGCAACTTTTCTAAACTAAAGACGATAAGAACGAGCGAAGGAGGCTCCAGGCTGTTGTGTTTGTACAATGCTAAAAATGACGATGATAGTGAGTGAAGATTACTGAAGATAATGCTTGTTTAATGTCTGAGGTATCACTATCACTCACTGTCGCCACTTTTGGCTATTAAGAGCTTTTCGCATTATTTTTCGTCCAGCAGCAGGAGGGTGAGAGTCGATTTCAGTCGATATTGAGTGAATGAAGTGAATGAACCATAAAAGTGATTACTCAACGCTTGAAATGAAACCTGAAATTTTGCTTTATGTATCTTATCCCTATCGCATCACTTATTCTTTCTTTCGCAAATTCATATTCAAGCCAATTTTATTATGCTGCTTTGCAGACTTGCAGAATTTCTTTGTCATTTATTGTCCTTCCTAAGTAACTTTTGAGTTATTCGTGTTCATAAAGCTGAGATCAAAAGTTTTGATTCAAAACTCTACACAAGACAAGAAAGAGATGAAATAAAAGACTCACTAACTTTGTCTGATTGGTTCGTATGTATGTATATATAACACGCGGACATTAAAATCTTCTACAAGATCTGTTGAGCTCAGATTTATTAAGGTGGTTCCGAACATAATATACCTTGTAGTAATAATAAGGTGAATGGCTTGCTTTGATTTTCCTTTAAGCTCCTTCGTTTGATGATGAAATATTAATTGGTGACTAGTGGACACAAAACTGGAGCTTAATCATATACTAGAGCACATAGTAGTAAACTTTTACTAAATATGTAACAGTTGCATTTGCATAGCTGCCTTTGTTTCGCTCTAAAAGTCAGTTTCAGTTGCATTTCAAACTTCCTTCATTCCCCTGCACATTTTTAGAGCCCTTCACTCACTCACTCCTGACATTTACCTTGACGTTGATGCACTTTATGTTCATGACACGACATGATGACCTCTTTAAGACCTCTTCACATTAAATAAAATGTGGAGAGGTTACGGTTACGTGACCAGTGTGAGTGTCAGTGTGACCACTGACCACAAAACCACCACCTCCACTGAAATTGAAGACCCTCGTTTTCGTGCTTATTTTTCTTTCTGCAACTTTTTGCGCATCCGAGCAGAATGGCCAATGGCTCATTTTGGTTATGCTATGAAATGATTTCTATATGAACAGTGGGAGCCGATAGCCTCGTATATATGCTTTTTAGCTTAGTTAGTGAGCATTTCAAAGCGTGTGGTAAAAATATATGCATTCCGGCATGGCATGGCATTGCCTTCACGTACCAGTATCAGCTGTGCTGTAGTAAAAATGCTTTCACTTTCACGCTTTCTCTAATTTTACTTCTTTGGAATAATATTTGGATGCAGTGGACCACCTGTTGTATCAACTTTAAAAAATCTGACCTATGATAGGTCATGACACCGGTCCGGGTTCAGAAGAAGACTGCCTCCAGATTACTGGCATCAGATCCCCAAGTAATACAACTGCTTCGCTGGTGCCATCAGAGGTCCTCGGAATTTGCAAAGGGTCCAATTTCTCCCGCTGAGTTCACAATCTCAGGAAAAGACACTACTGAAATTATTTATCGTGGGGTGACCGCGTTGAAGCGGATAATCAAAGGGACTCGGATTCTGTTTATGCCGGAATCTGTCCTGATAACCTCGTCAAAATTTCCCCAAGAGTTATGTATCTCACCAGAGCCAGAAGAAGCAGAAGAGTTCGGATTAAATTTGCACGAGAAATTTGTCCTCTTTCTTCTTAGCGAGATAAAGAAAACCCGGAAGTCAAAGTCGGAATTCGCACCATATTTTGAGACCTTACCCCAAGACTTTTCTAGTCATCATCCAGGCTACTTGGAAAAGGAAGCGATTCAATGTCTTCCAACCTGGATGACATCTCTGATACTCAACCAGCAAAAATTGATAAGCACCGGATTCGAAAAATCTGTCAAAGTGCTAGATAAAAGAAAAAGATTGAGCGATGGTAACGCTAACTCATTATTAAAAACATACAACTTTGAAGAATATCGATGGGCATGGTATGTGGTCAATACAAGGACAGTTTTCTACATGAAGAAGGAAATTGATGGGACCTCATCGAAGGAAATGGCCCTCGCCCCTTTCCTCGATCTCTTCAATCACGCCCCACAGCCAAACACAGACGTGACCTTTGAGCAGGGCAAAGGTTATTCGATTGTGGCCACGGAAGACATCGAGCCCAAGGAACAAATTTTTATCAGTTACGGTCCACATCCAAATTACAAATTGTGGAGTGAATATGGCTTCATTCCCTTTCAATCCAACCCCTTCAACTATATCCCTTTTGACTACGAGGCTTATCAACAACAGGGCAAAGAAAGACTTTTACAAAAAGTCAACGCAGGTCAGAATCAGAGATTCACGTGGCTTCGGAACGTCCTAAATGACAAACGGAAACGATCACATATACAAGATCTCGGTTTAATGAAGGAATTATATTTGTTTGAAAACGAACTCAGCGCAAATCTGAAGATGTTGATAACCCTTTCCTTGTGGGATCCGACGAAAGACAATCAAAGCTTTGTTTTCACTTTGAATGAATCACTAGGTTTCAAAGCCGTTACAAGAGATATTGCAGAATATGAACGATTGTGTTTTCAAAAAGCGACAAGTTTCTTGATGAAATGTGATTCGAGTGTAGCCAAAATGACTTTACAATTTTGTGAGACATGTCAAGAAATTTGCGATAATTTATTAAATTCGTGTAAACTATTAAGCTGACAACAAGTCAGTAGCAGCAAATATGGCATTATTAGCATATTTTTTATTTCTGCGGCTGCAATGATTATCCAGTGTACTAGTAGTGTTAAGATATTTTAATTCAGAATATGTAGTACTATTATGTACTAATTCGTATTTAAAACAATAAAAAGTTTATACCTTACAATCAAATTTATTTTTATTAAAATCCTAAATAAACATAAGTAATACATAATGCATGCAACTTTTATTAACAATTATTTATTTGCACATTGTCTCACAGGCTTTTAAAGATTTTTTTTGCAAAAGTAATTTTCTCATATGAATATCCAATCAATTTGAATGTGTTTGGCAAATGTATTCAGTAATGTTGGTATTTGTTTTTGCTGGTATTCAAAATTGCTTTTCAGCCTCGTAACATCTCCAAAATGGTAAAAAAGTCTGAATAATTTTTTACTAAATACGCTCATTTTATCGGTTCTTAAAAAAATAACAAACTTTGTCAGCAAACCGGAAAATGGAACATCCCTTAACAACGTTGGAATACAACCCAACCAAAACCATAAATACTTTTGGCTTCATACGGGTCCTAACAAGCCATCTTTAACTCTAAATCCGCCGAATTTTTTTTAGATACTTAATCAAGCTTGAGACTGGGAGACTTGAGTAGAAGGCACAATTAAACCACTATCTTGAGCATCACTGCTAATTAATATTAACCTATCTATAATAGGTTAGACATAGAAATGGCTTTCAGCTTTTTTTAGTTTCTGGTACAGGTGCAGCATCAAGAAAATGATAATTGTTAACTGACGCTTGACGTTGACGTAAAGTATTGTTAGATTACCACGCTGTATTGTAACCACACCACATGTTCAAGCTAACAATGTAATATAGAAAATGAAATGGTTCGTTTAGTTTTATTTAGTCCTTATCTAATTAACAGTATTATTAGACATCCCTCGATCACATTTCATTCACATGATATTGGAAGGATTTAAGCACGGTTAAATCAAGTAGCATTGTCTTTGTCTTATTACATAAAGGAGTTCTCAATAATTTAATTAAAATTCTATGTACCGTTCTAAATGACATAATGCAAGTTAGTTGAAAAAGAACAAAGAGGAAGAGTAATTAGCATATTGTAATCATGTAATGTTTCGCTAGCAGAAATAGAACTTTATTTTGTGATGTGCCTAGGCCTATGAACTCTTCTGAAATTTTCTGATGCAAAAGATTGTCAAAGTTCATCATGAAACACATTTTTAAGCTTTGGGACCTGTTTGGAGTCATAAATACCTACATAAGCGTATAACAAAAGCTCCACCCTTTATCAATAAAAATATAAAAATCTACAAAATTATTATGGATGATGTAAAACTCCAAGTGAATACATAAGGACAATGAGCAAACCCAATTAATTGAGGGACAACGGTAAAGGCCCTTTGGAACTCCACAGTAATTTGGTACATTTAAAGTGGACTTATGTGTGGAGGGTTCAGTTCAGTGACCACGTTTAGCAGGTAGGGTTCGACTTTTGTGGTATAAAAAGGAAAAATTCGCTGGTCAAAGGCATCACAAACCTTCTTTTCCTCCTTTAATCAATACTTCTCTTCTTAGCACCTCTCGGCTCAAGCCACTTCATCTTATCATCATGTACAAGGTAAATTTCCGAACAATTTTCCCGAACAATTTTCAAGATTTCAGACTGAACACCCGAATCCGATAATAAAAATGTTTTTTTTTTCAGTTTGTCGCAATTTTCGCTCTCTTCGCCGTCGTCCAGGGCATCCCTCCAATTGCCCGCGTTGGAGTCGCCGGAATCCCATCAGTTGTCGCCGGTGGAGTGATTGCTCCCGGAATTATCAACCCAGGTCTTGGACTTGGTATTGGTGGACTTGGTCTTGGTGGTCTTGGTCTTGGTGGTGTTGGTCTTGGTGGTCTTGGAGGAGTCGCTGTTGCTAACAGCCTTGCTCTCGGAGGTCTTGGAGGTCTTGGAGGTATTGCCGTAAACCCTCTTGGTCTTGGTGTTGGAAGCATCGCCGTGAACCCCCTTGGTCTTGGTCTTGGTGCCCGTGTCATTGGTAGCAACCTCGGTTTGGTCGGAGCCGGTGTCGGACTCGGAGGCAAAGTCGTCGTCGGTTAAGAAAGATGCTACAAATTCTCTATGACTAACTCAAAGTTTTCTGTTTATATCCACATCTGTGATGTACCATTAGTTTTTAAACTCCAATCCGGAAACAATTCGATGAACACACTTTTTAAAATTTCTACATTATTCTGAATTATTGATCAGATATCCGCATCAAAAGCTAAAAACTCGAAATTGCAATCAGTATTTGTTGAACTTATACTGATCAATCTTTAACAAAAATTTAAAATAAAATCAACCTTGCTTCAGAATTTTAAAAATGATTATCTCCGAAAGTATTTATTTATTCATATTCATAGCATAACCAATAAAATCAATTAGTTCTAAAAACATTCATCTCATTTTGCCCCCTCACTGGACCTTTTATTTGCTCAGTCAGTAATGTTATAATAATTAAAATAATGTTTATTTCATAAATACGTATTAAACAGCAAATTTCATTTTGCTATTTATGTATTTGATGAAGGTCAATCAAAATTCCCTACAAACAAGAGTTTTTAAAACAAGATGAGGGAAAATCTGTTTGAAATCTGATAATCCGCTAATGATTATATTTATGTAAATAAATAAAACCCCTGTGTATGATGAAGCAGTTCCATGGAAAGATATTTTTTTAAATGTTTCAAAATAGTTCATCATCCGTTAATCTAATGCCACCATAAGGACATCCACACATATAATTAAGTCTTGGTTTTGTATATATGCGCTGGCGAAGTTGAGATGTGGTTTGTGTTGA